>WYDI02028343.1:0-149237 GCA_009867235.2 Psittacus erithacus | reverse complement strand
GAGCACGAACGGTTGGCCTCTGCTCCCACAGACGAAGAGCCAGCAGAGAACCGTGCACGTGGCACTCTGGCCCAGATCTGCCGCTGCCCGTCCGCAGTTACCTGCCGCGGCGCCGAGCGGGTCCCGGTCGGTGGAGGGCACTCGCGCCTCGCACTGCCCGCTCGGCCCCGCGCGCTGCCCGGGACCGGCCCCCCGGGCGGGGCCACGGCAGGGAGCCCCCGCGCCCCCCGCGCCTCGCGGCCACCCGGGCATCGCCCGCGACAGGGGCTGCCCCAGAGCAAAGGGCGCTTCCCGGCGTGCTTCGGGATGTAACGGGCAGCAACAACCCAAAAAGCGGAGGTTCCCCCCCCCCTTACAGAAGCAGCCGCCGCGCCACCCGCCGTACCTGCCCGCCGCCCGGTCCTCCCACCGGCGCTTCCCGCAGCTGTAACGGCGGCGGCCCCGGACCACACTTAACACTAGTACAGTGTTTAAGACCGAGCTAAACGGCACAAACCCCGCTGCCAAGGTCAATTGCATGAGAGTCCTAATTGTGAGCCTGACATCAACTTACCACCCACAGCAAGCGGGAGGAGGCAAAGGTTAGAGCAGCAGCTCTGTCAAAACGTCACATGCCGCCGAGCCCAGCAAAAGGGCTTCATCACTACAACCAATATAATGTTTCACTTACGTAAAAGGAAAAACAAGCCAGGCATGCACCCCCCCGAACCAACCCACCGCTCCCCGCCTTCCAAGCACCCTCGCACTGCTGCATCACCCCGGCTGCACGGCACGGGGTGCCCCCTCCATCCCTCCTGTCCCACCGACAGGAGCTCCGAGCACCCTAAAATTATAGGAAAAAATTAAGAACCACCCCAAAAGTTGCATTTTCACTCCTCTCTCCACTTCTGCAGAGCTCAGAGCGCCAAGCGAGGATTTAAATAAATGCAACCTCCGATTCTACCCTGGGAAAAAAACCCAAAAGTTGCAGTTTGATACTGTATTTTTAAGACCGAATCAGATTTTTAATGGCAGCAATCCAGCACAATGAGCATTTTCAACCCCTTTGTGAAAATGCTAATTTTCAGTATGTAGCATTATTCCCCTGTGACCACCTGCTGATTTTTTGACCTGTTAATTGATCACCAGGTTAGCGGAGCAGCCTCTTAACACGCTGCATTGTTCACAGAGGTGGGTCCCCAAAAAAGGGGAAAACTTGCAAAAGAGAAGATAAGGGCTTGATCTTGTTATAACGATTATGTGTATAGTTGATAATGTCCCAGACAAATCCCTGCGGTATTTCGACTTTCTTATGCAGCTTCATCACTTGTTATTTACGGGCACACCTGGAGCGGGGGAAATCGAGCCTATGTGGGCGGCGAGAGCCACCGCCACGGTTTTCATTTCGGAAGGCGGCATGGGAAAGGATCGCTCAGGACGGACCCGAACACCCGCACGGAGGGTCCGGCGGAGCGCAGCCGCGGGGCGGCGCACGGCAACCCCGGGACCCCCGCTCCCCTCGGGGCTCCGGCCCCGCCACCCACAAAACACAGCCCCATCCATGCATCCCCCCAGGCGGGGTGAGCGCTTCGGCAGGTTCCCCCCCCGGGCCGTGCAACCCCTGCCCCGGCTCCCGGAGGGATTTCCAGCCAGGGTTCTGCTGTTAAAGGAGGAGGGGGGGACACAAAAAGCTGCACAACCAACAACAAAAAAGCAGCTGGCCACTGCCCCGGAGAGCGCGGTGCGGAGCGATCCTCCCCGCCCCGAGCGGGCCCATCAGGAGTTATTAACCCTTTTGTTTCAGAGCAGAGCCGGAGGTGGCTTTCCAGCAGCGGGCAGAGATTTACATGTGGAAACATCACCTCCATCCCCCAACCTAACCATATGCACAAAGGAAAACAGTCATGCATTAAACATGGGATTTATTGCCTTCTGGCCAGCTTGCTGTTTCTTAAGTCACCATTAACAGGACTCAACAATTGCACATTTCGACTCAAAGAAGAGGGGGGGAGGAGGGAAAAATTAAGAGCCCGACCCTCCTGCGGTCTGGGAATAAGCAGCTCCTGTAACGTGCACTGGTATTGATCAGTTCTGGGAATGGAAAAAACCCACGGAAAACCAGCCCCTTAGGAAGGCAGAGAACCCAGAGAAAGTTCTTGGGTCACGTACAAAAGTGTCTGAGCGCCAACAACTCTTCCCAAACGCAACCCTGGTCAGCTCAACACTCGCTTCCCTTCCCTCACCCGGGACGGCACTAGCCCTCCTCCCGCTCTGGAGCTGGACCGGCACCCAGGGAGCTTCTTCCCGGCTCCGCGGGGCCAAGGGCGGCAGTACCGGGGGAAAAAACCCGCACCGCAGCGCCGGGAGTCGCCAGCCCCCGCCGCAGCCCAGCTGCGGGAAGATGCTGCTCGATGTGGAGAACCGGGCACGCTCCGGCAGTCCCGGCCCTTCCCCGCTCCTGGAGCGGGAGGGGGCACCGCAAGCCAATGCCTGCACCGTTTCCCCGGCACAGCCGCCACACCGGGAGCTCAAGGCTAATTTGAGCGCAAATTCACAACTTTTCCCTTCGGAAGGCGCAGGGCTACGAGCTCCCCTAAAAGGACGGACAGTGATTTGTGGTAGCAAAATCCCCCACACAGCCCAAATACAAAGCGCTCACGCACACCCCACATTAGCTCACCGGAGTTATTTTAGGAAGTCGGAAATCAAAGATGGCTGGAGGTCAAGCTACAAAAGGTCCAGGGCGATTGTGATCTCCAACAAAAATAGTCCGAGCGAGTCTTTTTTTTCAGCCCCACAAAAATCCTCATGTAACTGCCGAGAAAGCTCTAAGTAGACCGGGGAAACCAAACTCAAGCCATGCACTACCACTGCGAATATTCCGAACAATCTCTCGTCTCCCTCCCCCCCCCCCCAACTCCCTCTGGGGTTCACCTCCCATGAGGCTGCACCCCGAGAGCAGTAGCGGGGCCGGCGCAAGTTCCGCGGGACTGGGGGCGCGGAACATGGGGGACGGGGGGGGCCGGGCATGGCGAAGGAGTCTTCGGCCAGCCCCGCGGTCCGCGCAGAGTTGCGCCCGAAGCCGCGCAAAGCCGAGCGCCCCCCCCCTCCGCGGGAGATAACGAGGGTCCGGAGCCCCACGGAACAACCCCGCGCTGGGGCTCCGCGAGCATTTCGATGCCCCCAAAGGCTGCTGGTGGCTGAGGGTCGGGTTCCTGGCAAAGCCCAGAGGGGGGGAAAGGAGCGAGGGGTGAAGCACGAGGGTGAAAAAGCCCCCGGGAAGTGCCCGCGCCGCCGTCTCCGCGCATCAGGTCAGCCGGACCGCGGAGGCTCCGCGCCCCCCTTTGCGCCTTACCACTTGCAGCATCTGGGGGTTGCTCCTCGGAGTTGATGTGCTGGGGCTTCGCCTGCTTCCGTCGCGACATGGTGCACCAGCATCGGGAGCAAAATAGTAGCAATTATTTTCCTCTTCACAACAAATTCCTAGAGTTGGGAAATTACCCCCATTGGGCGGAATGCGCATGTCAGAGTAATTATGATTATCAATAATGCATTGCGATTTATCATGGGCCCCTGACAGCTGATTGGCCTGAGTCCAAGGGCTCACAGATTATTCAAATAAGGGCCATTGATCCGGGCGCAGCGGGGCACGCTGGGCCATGTAGTCCCGGCCCGCCCCGTCCGGGCGGCCACAAAGGCAGCGCCGGGACCCCCGAAACTCCCCTTCTTGGCGGCGGGGGCAGGATCCAACCAACGAGTAAACAAACAGCCCGTCAGCACGACTTTCTATGCTGGCGAGGGTCAATACCTTTGTTGCCTCACCTGCGCGGTTTATATTGTGCTTTAAGCACTTCTATTCTTTTTCTTTTTTTTTTTTTCTTTTTAATTTTTTTTTTCTTCCTTTTTTGTTTTTTTTTTTCCTCCCTTCCCTAAGCAAGCAGGAGTCCGGACAATGCTAATTTTCCCTCTCTCCTTAGATAAGGTGGAAAAGGGAAAAGCACTGATTGTCCGAATGGACGAGCTCAGGGTCTCCTGATGTCGTGGGCAAGTTAAGGGGCTTTAAAAGCAGATCCAGACGGCGTGTAATTAGTTTGGCGTTGGTTCACTTGTTTAAAGACTTCTTTTTAAGTCTCATTTTCTGGGAAGCCGACAAAATCGAGCCAATAGTGTTTTAAAGAGAAAAAATAATAATAAAGAAACCTTAAGACATGCGAAAGGTTCGTGTGAAAAACTTGGAGTGAAAAACCCGACCACTTTGAAAGTGTTTTCCTGCACTGAGTTGACTGTCTAAGTACATAGTGTAACCATTTTAATTCTCACTGCCCTCTCTTGCTGTCGGGCTCCGTGGGAAGAGGCACCACATTTAAATTGTCCCCCAGCTGTGTGGCCCTGGCGCTGGGTGGCACTTAAGGGTACAGTCCATGCAGCTGAATCCGACTGCTGGACCCAGCTCAGTTAAAGCTCAGATTTACTTTGCATTAAAACTCCTGAGTGCTGTAGGGCAGAGTCACCTCCACCCCTCTGACCCCCACTGAAGTCAGCCAGACCTTGCCTAAGCAAAAATGTGAGGATCCTTGGAATATATGGAGATGTGGATGTGCAGTCTTTATGGGAAACATGGTTGCTCTTTGTTTTCATGTAGAACACTCCCACCCTGCCCCCAGGTCTACCTATGAAAAGCAAAATGGGTTCCTGGAGGGATTGATTGGTTTGGTGAAGAGATGATTTTGCTGATTCAGAGGAGCAAGGCACCTGGGAAGGGTTCAGAAGATCTAGGTTGAGCTGAAGTCGAGCTCACTATGCACTTGCCATTGCATTCATCAGTAAACAATTTACATGGGGCTGTGCCTCAGTTTCCCACTTGCAAACAGAGGGTGATGTTTCTTCAGTGCAGAGCTGCTGTGAAGATAAACATCCACCTGAGAGATTATGGGGGGGTCAGAAGGGTGATGTGGAGTGGAAAACCCAAGTCTTGATAGCAAGCAGGAAGGCAGTGGGAGGAAGCAATGATACCTATTGAGGCCACGCAACTGCCACAGGACATTGTGCAACACCACAGTCTCATTTTACCAGTTATTTTACCGGCTTTTTCACCTTATAAACCTGCTGTGGTTTGTACAACATATGTCCTATTGTAAAGCTTTAGCCTGTACATGACACTGTCCAGGATTATCTCTTTTTTTTTGGGGGGGTGGTGGTGGTGGTGCTGGAGGAGGCGTGAGCTGTAGTTTGCATGGGACAGGCATGAAAGATCTTAACATTGTAGACCAAGGTAAACAGCGCATCATGATCTAATTAGTTATATATCCTCTTGGGGTTTGTTTTTGTTTTCACACTGTCTCATAAGAGCTTTTATTTAGCTAAGGATAATACAAACCTGAGAAAAAAAAAAATCTTGCCGAGCAGAAGGCATCCCCCTCCTCCTTGGACAGTCATTGAACACGGAGGTCAGGGGACAAATTTTGTTTTCCAGGCCACTTTCCTTGCCCTTTCCTCTGCAAATAATGGTTTTACAAACCCCCACTCCTAACTCACTTTAATAGACACTGTACATGAAGAGAAAGTCTGTATTTAGGAATATAGAATAGAAGAGATTAACAGGTATTTAAAACCGCTGACCATTTTTATCTGGTGATTACTCCACCCCCATGTTGCCCAAGGAACTTCTATGTATTTGTTTGTTTAACCAGCAGTTTGAAATGCTCTTTGTTTCCAAAGTGTGTCCTGAGGAAATAGGCTGTTAAACAAGATTGATACCAATTGATCCACAGATAGATATTTACATTGATGAATTTTCCCCTTTTACACTTGATATCCTCAGTACAACCAACAAATTTTCATCTATTACACATAATGCTACCAAACCACACCAGCGAATTTATTAAACACGCTGTTTTATGTATCAAGCAGAGACAGACAGCTCTGTACAGTAAATCCATATTTAAAATAGATGAGTCATGTGGAGCATTTGTACTGAATTTAAAAGAACGTATTATATTAAATCAATGGAAGTTTTGGTATTGATTTCAGAGGACTGGGATTTCACTCAGTATGGCTCTAACACACTGAAAGAAGTGGAAAGCGTTAGTTTTAAATGAAAAATAAAAAAGCAAGGGACATTGCTATATTTAAGGCTGGAAAGATGGCTAAAGTAGGAAAAAGAACACAACTAACTGAAAAATACAGGGAGGAAGAGGAGGAATGTGGTCAAGGAAAAGCTCTCCTGATTATATTTTCCTGAGAAGGTGTTCCCAGCCATCAGTGGTTATAAATAGGCTACGCTGAATGATTACATCATATGCAAAAGGCATGTTGCTTGGCTTTAGCACGATCATACGGATTAGCGTGATTACAGCTTCTGGATTTGAAAAATAGCAGGCTTCCTTTTCTGGCTTGACATTTATTTATTGTTTTAAGAAAAGTCCAGAGGAACAATCTTCTACCACCAACAGTGCTGAGGCATCACTCTTGATAGGCATGCTTCCAGCAGCGGCCCAGCCTCGCCCTCGAACCTGATAAAAGGAAGCTTTTTTAACGCGATGTGTTATGAGCACGTGGAGCTCATTGCCACAAGAAGCTGTTGCCAGCGGCAGGAACCACAGCTCTGCCCAACCCGGGAAATTCCTGTCTTTAGGAATGTCACTGCACAGTGATTACGACTATGGAAAATCTAAGTATGTTTGTAGGGAGATGTATATATTATATACACACACATACATATTTAAGTATATATCTCTGTAGGCTCACTAACTTCCACCAAGGTAAAGAGTATTGTCAAGTCCTGTGCTGTCCTACTGTAGTCAGCTCAGTTTATTGCTGGGAAAAGCACACAAGCTTAACACTTATTCTTTTTTTTTCCCTCTATATTCAGAATCTAAATGTAAATAAAAATGACTTTTCCTAGTTGCACTGTGTCTTACCTATATCTTTATTTCTTGGAGAGTGGGGGGAAGGAATCTTAGTGTACTTTGAGGCACATCAGTTCCACTTACCTCTTGTATTCTTCCCCTGTTCCTTACTGCGCAAAAGGTATCTCCCAGTGTAGGCTCTCAGGGCTTATCTCCAGTACATGGAAGATGAATGTTACCCTGTTGGAACATGTTTAGGAAGCTTCAAGTTTGCTGATATGAAGTTGGCCATGGCTCTGTAGGCAATGTAAATCAGGGTAATTAACATTCATTGTTGGGTCAGTTAATCAAGACTGAATGCAGAGACCCAGACATTCAAATTCAGAAGTGGTTCATAAATATGTTTAATTGCACATTGGTAAATACTTATGACTCCTCCAGACTAGATTCTAACTAGATCCAAAATCAGGAGATGCTCTATTTAAAGTTTTTATACCATTATAGCAATGGTAATTTAGGGAATTTCTTTTTTTTTAACCTACTTTATAAAGAAAATAAGGATTACATTTTTCCTTGGTCCATCCATCTTTTTTTTCTGAACCTGTGACTATTTCAGTCAAACCTGATCACAGCAGATCAGTTTCAAAGATGTGAGTTTGCGTAAACTGTGTGACAATTAATGTCTGGATAGGGAAGAATGATCCAAATTAACATTCTCATTAAAAGAAGGAATTATGGTTCAAACCTTACCCACATGGCCACCAGCAAGCCAAACAGCACATAGGCACTGCTGGCCTGTCCAACTGCTGTTGCTCCAGGATCCACACATAAAGGTGCTGGTATCAGCCACCCAAACAGGTCGTAGATACTGTTCTGAGCAGGGAAAACACTGAGAAGTGAGAATATGATGGAACATAATCCTTTATAAACAGACTTCCTTAGACCACTATTCAGGGAACATCTTGCTTTTTGACCTAGAGATGCTTTTAGTACAGCTGCAGTTAGCATAGCCACAATATACCTTAAGTACCTTCCATGTGTGAATTGTTAATACAAATACAACTGCCCTCAATAGAGCCATGGGTCTAAGCATACCTTATATGTATTTGCAGTCCAATATAATTAGGAGGTACACCTGCTCATAAATAAGCTTCAGGTTACATTTAAAAACTCTGAATTTGCTTCAGTCTTCTTTGTCACTGTGCTAAAATCTTTTATGTTGCTTCTTTTGAACATTCTAAAGCAATCTAGGCACTGAATTCTCTTGAACACCCAGCCCTAAATATTTAAGAGCCAAAATATGAAGTAAAACAGTACTAAAGAGCTGCAACGAAGGTATTAATAGAACTTCATATTTTCCTCACATCACTAAACAAACTCCTCAAACATCACTAAACAACTGTGATGCTGTCCATGTAACAACATCACAGAGCTGTTATTAATAACCAGTTGTTAGGTGTAAGCAGCCATTTATATTGTTTTGAGGCTTTTTGTCAGCAGGAAGCCCTCTTGCTTTAGTAGCTGTGACCCTGCATAGTCATCTGATTGCCCCACACATTGCTTAGGAGACTGAGGAGGAGAGGAGTAGTTCAGGGTGGAAAGACTTTCACACATCCATTACAGTAGAGAAAGGTGAAGGAGAAAGAGACAACATGGGGGTGTAAGAAGTGAAAAATCATAGCCACCCTCCCTCTTGTAAAGAGTCTCTTGCACTCAGGCTAACACTGCCAATTCTAAGATTTTATAAATACTATAGAAATGCTGCTTTCATAATGATATTCCTGATGCAGCTAATGGACTGCTGATCCCATGGGTTCTGGGCTGTTACAGCTAAAATGCATTTTACCAAAGATGTGTCTGGCTGAAGAAGCAGGAAGTGACTTGATTTCAAACCTCAGCTGTCCCCAGGAAGGGAAGGAATAATGTAGGAATAGTAACTTTCTGAACGAACCACCAACTGGCTCCCTGGCCAGGAGGAATGAGAGGCATGTGGGCTAGGCAGGTAAACAAACAAATCTCTGGAAGTTTGTTAAAATGCCCAAGAGTTTCATCTACACGAGAGTAAACATTATCAGCTCTATTTCTCACAGCATGAAAAGCATCCTCCTATAATATCTTGTATTAGATGGCAGATGCAGTCTGGAGAATAAGAGATCCAGCTTTGCCCCAGAATACAAACCAAGTATTATGAGGAATGTATTAACTGCATGTTAAGTGACTAGCATTCCCCCTGCTCTGCAATATTTGTTCATTTTCAAATGCTTACTTGCTTCTGAATTAAACGTAAGATCAGAGCTAAGTGTAACTTGTCTTTGTGGTGCTCTCTTCAGTGAATTTCATGACCCAATGATACATCACAGATAGTAACAGGAATCCTGTGAGATCGTTTCCTTCCAGACAAGGTACACAAACCTTTTGTTTTAGCACTAAGCTGTAACAGAGCCTTTGGAGTTGTCTAATTATTATCCCTTTTTACAGAGGGGGTAGGTCCTAGCAGTGGGGTAAGGGTCTTGGAATAAGAGCTGTGAGCTGGCAGGCCCTGCCTCCTGTACATAAGGGCTGCCGTTTGCCATTGATAAATCCCCTTCATAATTAGGAATGAGGCTATTGAATTTTGACTAGGAGGTATAATTTCTTGAGTGAATACCATATACCATATCTGAATGTAATGGTGAAATACTTAATCCGATGGCAATGCTAAATACAACTTAGTACATAATAAATTAGTACAATGTCCCCCTGTATCCTTACCGTGTCAGATAACCATGACTGAATTGCATGTAATATTGCTTCATAATCTGTTTGTTGACACATTGTGCCATCATGTTACCCTAAAAAGCAGCTCATGAAAAGCGCATGGAACATATTGCCTGTCCTAGCAAAGAACTGAGCTTGGTTCCAAAAGGTCTCTTCCCAGACTGGTGTTCCTGGTGGTTGCAAAGAAAATCTGCTTACTCGGCTCAAGCAATCTGCAGTCATCTGTGTGGATACAGCTTGAAACAACAGCTCCAAGAGAGAATTATGAATTTCCTTGTTCATGTCAGTGAAGCACCAAGATAGAAACTGAATTATTTTCAGATGTCAAAACACCACTTAGCAGGGGGCTTTTACTTGGGAAAATTATCGCTCATTTTCTACTTTCATGACTATGATTAATAAGATTTTATATATATATATTGTAGACCTAATTCTTTGACTACAGCAGTTTTTCCAATTAGTTTTGTTAGTTATATCCCAGTCCTAAGTTTGGCTAGTTTCCATGTGGGTGAATTTGGTTCATGTTATACTAAAGGAAGGACCAACAACCAATTGTTAGTGGAAATTCAGAGCATTAGCAGCCTTTTGAGGTGTCATCTGATCTTTGATAGCTCAGCTTCTGGCTAAAAAACACAAAAAATAACTAAAATTAACAACAATGAAAAATCTCCAGTCCCCTGTCTTCAGCTGTTGTCTCTGGAAGGCAATAGGAAAAAACAAAACAAAACATTAATACTTAAACCCATAAATATAATGAAGTCAACAAAAATTAGCCAAATGAGAGCCTGAAAGAGGACAAAACCCCTATGAATTGATCTTTTTTTGTGTGAAGTGTTAGCTTAATTGCTGAAAGATGACTTAAATATCTAAAATGATCAAGCTTAGTGCTCCACTCTTCATGCCAGGAATGAAAATGGAGAGGATATAATAGTGTGATTGCCCTTGGACATCTGCCTAATTTACTGTGAATAGTATTCTATTTTCACAGTTTATAGAACTTGTACCAAGAGTGAAGTTTGGAAGAAAGTAATCCCTTCCTTCTTGTTCCAACTTTCCTACAGATCAGTTCTTGACCAACTCAAAGATAATAGTATGTTCTGTCTGCCATAAGTTATTTGAGGAAACACTGATTTAAATGCGTATCTCCAGTTCTGATAAAGTTTCAAATGCCATTATTTTAAATGAATGATTAAAGTGATTTTGTCTGGGTTTTCATAGAGATACTGAAGTGCCATACCAGAATGAGCCCACTGGAGTTAAGACTACACTGTTGATATTATTCTGAATCTTGACTTAGATTGGACAACTGAAAAATTGCGTTCTAATTTCTTCACACAAGATTCATCAGCAAAAGTTCAAGCTACAGGTATGATGCTATAAATCTCAGAGTGTTTATTGAGTCTGGATGCTGTATAGCCATGCAGCTATAATACTATACTCAAAAGAATGCATGTGCCTTTCTAAACAAGTCTGAAGTCAGATCAAAAAGTTCAGGCCAAACTGGGGTAAATGAACATTTTCTGCAAGGTGTTCCTGCTGTCAGACAGTGTTTCAAGCAAGAGACAGTGCTGCTATTCAATTTTCTCTTCAAACAAAGGAAATGATTGTTGAGAGTTCATACATTGTCTCTCAAAATGATTGAAACACTTTTGTCTTCATCAAGGCAGCTTAAGTACAGCCCTTAAAATTGAAATGGTGCATCTGAAATTGGTGGGTAAATAAATTGAAACTGAGCAACTAGTGGTTGGGACAGAACTAATTAAATATAATAGCTGCCCCCCAGCATGATTAAACACAATAGGACATCTTTGCCGTTTTGTTGGCAGAGGTCACTTCAGCCAGCCAATTCTGGTATGAATTAAAAATAAAACCCCAAATAACAAAACCAAACGCACAACCCTAAAGTATTCCCACCTCTGAAGCTCAGTTATTTTACTGTAACCCTGTCCACACTGATTGAACGAACTGGTTTAGGACCTGCTGGTTTTAACATTGGTTAGTTAACTAGAGTGTTTAGTTTAGAGTTTTCTAAACTTATATTAATGCAGCATGAGTGACTAGAAGAGATACCACTGTCTGTAAAGTTCCTCTGACAGCGCTTTTACAATCTGTCTGCTTTTATACCTACAAGACTTTTAATGTTGTCTGATTACTCCCTCTAGTAGTAAATGGTGCACCTTAACCATGGTCCATCACTGATGAGTGTCAGGTCATCTGTCTCCTGTCCCTCAGTGTGCATGGCACGAAAGCTCTTTGGGTAAGGTTGTTTTGTAGAGCTGGGGTGGATTTAAGCAGGACCAGGGTATCTGCCTGGTTGCTGCAGATGTGCTGCGGCTGTACAGTGAGGGGGTAGGATGCCAAGCAGCTGCAAGGCCACTTGCTCCAAAGAGTTGCAAGGTAATGCACTTGTGAAGTGGCACTGCTTTAGTGATCCTGAGCCCACTGCCCAGGGAGCCGGGGATAAGTGTTCATTCAAGAGAAAGAAAACAACTAGATAAAGCTAAAACAGTTGTATTTGGCTCAGCCCAAAAGTACCTTTTAAGGACTTTTGTAATTAGAAGCTTGTCAGTGTTAGCTGCAAGTGGAACTGATGCAAGGTTTGAACATTAAAAGATCAGCTCATTCCCCTTGCAAACCTCCTACTTTTCAGCTAGTTCTGGCTGTAACTTGGTTATCCCTGGTTACAAGTGTTCAACAGCTTGATTTTAATTTAGTTATGTTAGCTAAGGTGCAGTCTACTCTACAGGTTTTAACTAGATTAAGAGACAGATCAGCTATAATTGGAGGCCCTGATTGAATTAGATTGGGATTACAAATATAATTGGATACTACCCTATTTGAGACACTTCAAAGGAAATACATCTTCAGACCATGAAAGCTGAAAAATCAACAGACCTTTGGAAATCCTTGATCCTGTTTCCTGTGTGGACGTAGCTAGTCCTGCGTTGCTCCAGCACCTTCTGCAGAAAGATACTTTTTCAAAGGCAGTTGCGCTGGTGGAAACTATAAACCAGACTTTTGACATTTGCAAGTCAAAAATCAACATAACCTTGCAGCTTCATAATCTTTCCTGTGCTAGTGATACAGTCAGATGAGGCTGAAACTGTGCCTAAAAGGAGCTTTAAAACATTGTAAGAAGTCCTAAGTATTGACTAACAGGCCACACATTTTATTGTAGGATATAAGTTAAGAGCCACAGTTTAAGCAAAGAATTCCTTTTGCTGACATGGCTTTTGCAGACATTTCCATTTGAAAAGAGCAGTCGTTGAACAATGGTCTCCGTGCTGGTTCAGTGCTTGACACCTTGCAGCATGTAAAGGACAAAAGCTTGAAAACTTTTTTTTCATATGATATCTTTTCCTGTTTGTGGCCTTTAGTCTTTGCACTACAGTCGGCCTCCAGCCACCAGAGCTCTGGTTAAGTAGGTCACACCATAAACAGGCTTATCAGAATAACAGCAGGCTCATAACTCAGTAGGAAAAACCTAGAGAATACATTTTGTGGAACAGAAACAAAAATGTAGCAGCCTCTTAACTGGGCAGCCATGTGGCAAAATGAAATTCAAATTCAACCCCAAATATCTAGTCCTACTTCAATATAATCCTCCATAGAGGGTGCTTCATTCTGGTCCAGACATGATAGAATTTTAGTTCTCTGAGCCCTCTACATCTTAGCCTCATTCAGTCTCCTCAAAAGCCCCCAGACATCCAAGTTGATATGGAACTTAATTGTTCTGTGAGAGTTTCTTTCAGGGGAAACACCCCACTTGGGTTGATTTTTGTTCTTTTTCGGATGTTCCCTTTTTTACCTCCTCCTTTGGGTTTCATCAAAAACTTGGCACTCATGTAGAGAACGCTGGTCCAGCTGTACACTGCTTATCCCTGCAGTCTCAAAGGACCTTCCACACAGGAAATAATTGTTTAGAAGATAAAAATGGCCTCAGCAAATCTATAATTTCTTGACCCATTCTTTATAACACTCCATACTGGTTCCCTCCACAAAAACTCAAGAGCAGCAAAGTACCTTCACAGGACACTCAAACAAGCTAGAATTACAGTCAATAAATTGTATCCCACATGCTTGTGTTTCCCCACACTCTTTTTGCTGATTAATTGTTAATTAACAGCATCTCTGTTTAAAGGTACTCCAGGACAAATAAGATCCTGATTTATTTTTTGACATCCCAGTTAGGTATTTCCAGGGAAGAGGACAAATGCATTAGAGTAATTCCATGTCCCAAAGTGAGACCTATAACCATGAAGAAAAGGAGATATTGGACTCTTGGCTCCTTTGTGTAACAGAACATAGACATCTAGGAGAGGTTTTATTTATATATCATTTGTATGCGCAAGATTTATGCTTGCAATTAAGTTTCTGTGTAAATTAGCCTAGCCTGTGCATCTGTTTAATTGCAGGTGCAAATCAAGTCAGTAAAATGTCTTTTTCTGCCCCCCTTGGATTTGTAAGCAGTTCACATCTGAGCTTCAAAACTATGTATGTATATTTTGCAGATGACAGTTGTGCCTTGAGAAAAGCAACAGAGATCCTAGCTCTCTCAAAGCTTCAGCTAGTAAATGGTCTCTTATACATTTTAATTAAAGTGGTTATTTGACAAAAAACCCTTCTTGTTAGGTTTAGGTACATAAATTCCCTCAATTTTGCACATCAAGGGAGTAAATCGTATCCAAATATTGGTATATGTTGAAACTATTGGTACAGCCAAACAGGTATCTTTCTTTTCTTTGAGATTTTCCAATTTCTAAGCCTGGTGTTATGTGACAACTTTAGCATGAGCAATCTTTATCTCTGTGCTAGTTAATTGAGAGGGGTCAGATTACTTCAAGGAGCCAGTCACTTCGGGGTGGGGGTTGCTGCAATTGAGGACATCAGGAATTTTGTCTCCAAAACCAATTATTTTCAAACTTTTCTTTTCATCTCTGGGATTAACTTTAAATTTTCAGGGAGAAGGGGAGAGTAGATGGGAAGCAGCAAGGAGATTGGCAGTCACCTTGCATGCACTAAAGGGTGACCAAAAAGAGGAAAAAGAATTGCAATTTCCTTTATTTACTAAGCTTGCTCCATTCCCGGTTGTGTATGACTTGGCAACAATATATTGATTTTCCAGGAGTTTCTTTTTACAATTACAAAAGAAAACAAAATTACTGATTGGGTAGGAAAACTTCTTTGTTCTGTTTTGTAAAAGAAACAGGGTTTTTGTGTGTGTGGAAGGAATAGAAATGCATTAAAAGAAGAAAAAGAGAAGGAAGAAGATGATGCCACAGAAATCAATACAGAGAATTAGGTGAAATAGAACATCTTGTATGTTTTTTAGAAAATCACTTTTCATACACTAAATACATTTGCAGACTTGTTTCCGACAAACCTTTTTGAGTTGCGGTTTGAGTCGGAAGCTGTGGCACTCCCAATAGGTTGCAAGATGGTTGAGAAATCTTTTTTTATTATTTTGGGAAAAGCAAAAAAGTTATGAAGAACCTGGGCCTTCAGAGACCACCTGAAGTAGTCTTAAGAAACACGCATATATGTGCCATCCCTACAGCTATGTTGAAGAAAGTATGAAGTTATTGCCTGAGGGTTGAAAGGCCTGATCATGCATCATCAAGGTGTGGAGTTTTACCTCTCTGTGACACAATGAAAGTAGAAATGGTATCACCACCTACCTTACAATCAAGGAGCAGCCATCATCCTCATTCCATTCCCCCACTATTTATTTTGGGCAATCAGCATGCTCAGGACTGTTTAAACACAGAAAATGACAAAGCCCAAGCTTACAATCGGGAGACCTGGTATTTCCTCCTAGGGTGAAGCTACAGTTTGGGAAGAGCCAAAATACCTGCTTGCAGCCATCCCTGTTTCCAGGCAGAGATGGGAGGAGGAAGGACAGTGCCAGCAAGTCTCTGCCATGGTCACAGAGCCAAAACCTCCCCAAACTAAATAGTTTGATATTTGAATATTAGCACTAAACAGCATCATGGCTAAACCAACTTGTGCTCCCACCTCTCTTTTGTTCTTTTTATGCTGCAGTGGCTGGAAAATAACCCTGTTAATAAAAAAAAGCCAAACCAAACCAAACAAACCCCCCCCCAAAAAAAACCCAACAAACCAAAAAAGAAAAAGGAAAAGAAAAAAGTTGCTCTCTCATCTGGATCATTTCCTCAGACCACAGCCATGGGCCAGGTTGTGGGTCCATGCAGCAAAGAGGTGAAGGCATGTGGAACTGGACCACACCAGCCATCGCCCTGCCATCCACAGTACCTGCACCACCCGCATCTCTCCCTTTTGTGAGGTTCTTGCCAATATAGGCCTGGACAGGGCAGGATCAGGTCTCATGTCTGCAGGAGCATTTCTGCTTTTCAGAAGTTATGCAGGTTTTTTTTTGCTACCAATGTAACTTCACCTCTAGGAAAGGGAAATTAGTCTGCAATTATGTAGTTATCAGCCACCCTGAAGCTCAATTGATGCATTCTGTAACTCCTCCACAAAAGGGGGAGGTCTGTTGGATGCATGATAGAAACAAACAGTGAGACTTTCTCCCTCTAGCTTTGTTTCTCTCTATTTTTAATTGCATTAATAGGGTGATATGTAGAGAGAACGAAGTTCAGATCAGTTAGGGTTTACATCAGGAGCTGCTGGCTAATACTGATGAGCTGCACATTGCCTCACTGTGCAATGAGGACCTGTCTGCCTGTATGAATGGAGTTGCTTCAGCACAAGGAATTTTGCTGCAATAGCCTCGGGGAGTCATACACAAACAAGCAGCCTCTCAGAAGTGATACTCTGAATGAGTAACCCAGGATGCAGTTTTCTGGGCTAGGATGGATTTACCTCGAGTCATGGAGTTGTATAGTATGGATATAACTCTAAAAATACTCTACTCCCCCCCCCCGCCCCAGTGAAGCACTGAGCATGTTCCTCAGGGTTAAGCAGCTTTTCAAAGATTTAGGTACCTACAGAAAGTGAACCAGGAGCAACAACTCCAAAATAGGATTTCATGTAGATAAAAACTTAAGGAGGACTTGAAGTTTCACGAAACAAGGAAAGGCTTGATCAAGCCACAGCACAAACACCAGGTTTGCTGGTCCCAAGGGGGTGTTGGAGCCTCCCCCCCTCCAATTTCTGCCATGGCTCTGGAGTGGATTTGCACCAATCCTGAAGGTGCCCATTTATTAGCTCGCTAGCACCCAGCCGAGCTAAAGAACACTACTGTAATACAAGAGGGGAAACATAAAGTAACCCATAAATTCACCTACTTAATACACATAAATCCTAAGGAGTGGGATGTCCAGCTCTTCCTTTGTGCCGTTATTCCACAATCAGAGTACAGCACCCCACATGAATCCTCCCAACATTTGGCTTGCTCCTCAGGCGCTGGCAGGAGCTCTATGAAGATGGGGTGGGTTTAAATTGCCTTCAACAGCAGCAGTATGTTGGGCAACAGCTGAGGCTCTGACCCCATAGCGCAGGTGGTCCATCAGCTTCTCTTCTACCTCACGCCCTACTTTCAGCATTTATTCAAGAAAAACTGATTTTCTTTTGTTTTTTGATCAAGCCTTTTATGAAATCCTTAGGCCACGACAATGTGTTTTCTGTGAAATATGAAGGAAATTCCATCCACACATGCGCAAATAAATAGGGAAAAGTTTTCGATTCACTAGTGCCTGAGGAGATATTTATGCAAACTTCCATAATTCTGGGAACTTACTATTACATGGCCAGCTGATGGCACTTTTGAAAATGAATGACTACTATTCAGAACACTCAGTGCTCATATCAAGCAGTTTCTTGATACAAACTGTTTGGTTTTGGGTTACTAACTCCCATGATATTTGCTGTTTCATTTAGAACTGAAGTTCCTAGAGAAACAAATGGCTGTAAGAGGAGCCTTTCTTCTGCAGATCTGTAAAGTAATCTTAAAAAATATGTGATAATAATGAAAAGCTTGAAAATGTGGGGTCTCTGTGGGGTTCATCCTAAGGTCACAAACCCCCAGAAAGTAAACAGAACATTTCCAGTATATATATATATTTCCAGTGTGTGTGTGTATATATATATGTATATATTTATTTCCAGCATGTGTATATCCAGTATTTATATATATCCTCTGTGTGTGTATATGTATGTATTTTTTTATATATATATATATTAAAATCTCAGATAACTTTAAGGTAAGTTTTGAGCTTTTGGAGTAATTTTAGCTAATGTCTGGGGGTTTTTTTGTGTGTTTCTTTTTCCCCTCCTAATACCTACAAGGCACAATGCTGTGTTTATCTCACTTCTCTGTGAAATTTATTCATCCAAACCCAGTGCATATTCAGTTTTCCAGATACTATCAATGATACGTGAATAAAACAGGCAGAGGAAATCAGATTTCAGCCTGCTGGGAATGTGAGCTTCAGTCTCTTTCTGGTTTTAGTCTGATGATCACAGTGGGTAAATAGATTGTGGAGATACAACTTGGAAAAGGTATTAAAAATAAGGAAAAGAAATCTTGAGGGAGATAGATGGCAGGAAGTGAAGGAATGGGCAAATAAAAAGAAGCATGCATTCGAGTGTTGGGGAAGGACGGGACGTCACCATGATCGATTGGCTCCAAGTGACAGATTCTTCAGAGGTAGAAAGATGCCTCAGCAAGATTGAGTTTAACTAAGTGGGCAGAGCCCCGGTGGGCCTCTAGCCATAAAGCAGGTTTGCCAAATTGCCTGTGATATGTTATATTTATGAGTTTAAAAAGCATGTAAAATATTTTTACTTCTTTTTTTTTTCTTCTTTCCAGGAAAGAATAAACATAAATAATGCAGGAGAAGGCTGAGTTCAGGGTATGGCAAGTGGCACCCACCTGAATCCTGATGAATCTGAGGTTAGGGCATGTGGGATTGGCTCCATGTGGAGTAAGACTCTGGGGACTAATCATAGCATCCAGGGAAGAAAACTTTTGTCTAGGTAGCTGGTTATTGCTGTGTTTGTAGAGCTCATCATCTTTATCTCCTAGAGGCAGAATCATTCTTGCACAGTACCTTTCCTGCAGTGTGTGAACACCAAAACTTGATTTTATGACAACAAAAATGACTATGTAGGAGTAAACCAGGGCAAAGAGAAGGTGTGTGTGTCATTCAATAATCACTTCTGGTACAGAACATCTTTTGATGCTCAGGGAAGGTGATATGAAAGACCATGCAAGATAATCAGCCACCACATTAAGTTTCATCATGACCTGAAAATCAGAGTATGGATTAGACCCTGAAGCTTGAGGTTAAACAACCCTTGCAGAAATGCCATTAGCTGTAACAGTTAAACAGAGATAGATCTGTCATCTAGTCTGTGCATGAAACCTTTAAAATCCTTGTCTTGGTGGCCACGAGTCCCACAGTGCAATAAATCACTTCTCTGAAAAAGCATTTCCTATAAATTTGCTGTCTGATATAATAAAATATCTCTTGGATGTCATGTCCCCTTTTTATGTGTCTCTCTTCAAATTTTAAATGATTTTACTTCCTGATGGAGTCAGGGTATTGTTTAATCTTTAAAAGCTTCTTGCCTGATTTTCAGAAGTGCTGAGCACCCACAAATGAAGTCAGTGGGCTCTGTAAATGCTCAAGATCTTTTTCAGATCAAGGCACGGTTTTGGTGCTCAGCCAGTTCACTGATGCCATTGATTCAAGCCCATTTGATGTAACAGATTTCCTGATTAGCAGAGAGTGGAGGATCACACCTTGGGAATATGTGCTTCCTAAAGGGATACACTATCTGCTCTGAAGAAGCATTTAAAGAATTAAACCCCAAAATGAGTCCAAAGCCCAGTTGTTCATTCTCCAGCTAGCAACTTACCTTCTGCAGCTCTAAGTGGTATTTAATCTTTAGAAGAATAATTACTGCTTGCAAACACGTTAGCAAAACCAGCACAAGGTTGGCTGAGAATCCATATGTTACAATTATTGGGTCTTGCTGTGGTAATGTGGGTGGGCTGAAGGCTCAATTTTTAAATGAAAGATGCACAGGGAAAGAGCAAGAGTGCAGTTGAACCAGCCCATGGTGCTGAGGCTGTTCTGTATCTGAACTTACTCAATGGAAGTAAAATATTTTGCTTATAAAGAATTTTCATAAACATGTCTTAGGATGTGTATTAGAGGTACGTCTTAGGATGTGCATTAGGAGTAAGCTAAACAAGATGGTATAAACACAGGAATGGCTCTGTAATAGGAGAATAAATGGCTTGCCTCTGCTTCCTGCAGCAGCCCTGCGGAGGCTGCGCGCCCCGCGGAGCCCTTGGCTCCAGCAAGGAACTGCAGATCAATGCCGTGACCAGGAGCTCTGTGTTTAAATCTGGGAGATGCCTAAATATAGAAGTGCACGGCTAATTCCAGGATCCCATTTTTAAAATGTCTTTACATTGCAACCACATCTAACTTATCGTCAGCTGAAATTAAAAAGGGCAGATCTACCTCAAGGGATGCTTCGCTGCCAAGAATATCTTAAATGTTTCTCAGGCAGTGGAATGAACAAATCAAAGAGGACAAGCAGATTTTATTGGGTTTACTGTTAAACATTTATCCAAAGTGTCCTGCCAGATTCTGAAAGGTGTTTAAGCATTGGAAGGCGCAGACAGGCATGTAAGAGGGCTTTCAAAAGAGTCTGAGCTCGATTCCCATTGAAATTCAGAAATACCTCAAAATTAGTTTCCCTCTATTTTTGTCGTCCAGCCTTGATTCCCATTAAACCCTAACTTAGGCAAACCTCAGCTAGAAAAATTAGATGTTCAACGTCTACAATCTAGTAGATGCCTAAATATAGATGCAAAATGCCTAATTTGAGACTTCCACTAAACTTCTGTTTAAAACTGCTACCACATCTAACCTATATAAAGGCACAAATCCACACTGAATAATAATAAAAGAATTCAAATGCTTTCATCCAGATAAAGTGCAGCAATTGAATTAAAATCTGCAAGGATTTTTGGAGCCAGGGTGGACAGTGTAAGTTATAATCTAGTTTATGGTAGAAACTACTAATTATATATCCGTGGTATTCATCAGACTAAAATATTTCCTGCGTGATGTAAAAAAAGTATGGTAAAGATTAATTTAATTATGCATTTTATAGATAAAACTATGTTTCTAATATTTTGTAACTAACAATAACTTTAAAGGGCAATGGTAAACATATAGTATTTGGGAACCTTCAGAGACTAAAATAACTAACATATGGACCAAAATAACGTGTGAGGCCTGGGTTAGTTTTGCTAACAGCACTTTTAGAAGTACAATACTTTAGTCAGTACATAATCAGGCCAGCAAAAAAGGCAGTTCAATATAAGCTCTGGAATACTGGCCAGGAAAGAACTTTTTACTAGTTAAAGTGGGAAGTCATTTAAGCTAAATTGACAAAAAGCCAACACTTTTTGTGCTGTTGAGGTTCGACAGTACCAAAGCAGTCCCATTCCTGGTATTGCTGTATTAGCAAACCCACGAGGAATAAACAACTGTGCTTTTCTCAGTTGTCAGCACTATCCACTGAAAGGCCACAAAATAAATTAGAATGTCCATCTATTTTATCTAACTCTCATCTTCCTGCTTGCAGCCCTGTCATGATAGTTTGGAACAAGGTGCATGATTGAATCTCTGTGCCTTGGCAATGTCTGTGGGATGTAGCATCCTCTCCCCATGGCAGGATCCACTCTATGCCCCTGGAGCCGGTGTTGCACAGAAAGGTGAACTTCAGTGAAGTTATAGGAAAGAGAAACATTGCTCTTGCTCTTTCTTTGCCTCATCTTCAGATGGGAATGAATGTCGTCATCACAAGCAGCTCCTGGGCAACACATGATAAACACATTAGAGGAGAGGCTGGGCTAACAAAACAACAAAAAGTTTACTTTCTTGATGGAGTAATTAATTTTGGTGATTATTATTGGAAACGGTGCTGTGCTCATTTCTCTGCCTGTGGATAGGTGTTAAATTATTCCTGTGAGAAAGGCAGCTAAGGGTAACAGCAGCAGCAGCTGTGGAAACCATTCATGCTGTAATAGCGCTGCTGCAATGTCCCCGGTGAAAGCCCCACCATGTAAAGAGCAGAGGCAATTTCCACGTGACAGTAAACAGAGTATCTATGTGAAGATAGTCCATGTGAAGTCACTCTTATCCAGCCTTTTTCTTTTTCTTCTTTTTTTACCCATTCCCTTGTTTATTTTGTGGCCTCAGCCTGATTAAGGTCCCCTTTTTGTGTTTCTGCTTGGTCTCGTAGGCTCCATCACTAACAACTTGGTGCTATTTAGTTTTATTTGCTCTTAAAATGAACGAGGCATTCTTAGGATGTGTTATGTGATACTACTGTTTTGTTACTTCCCCTGGATAATAAACAGTCTGGAAATTAATGATTTATAAAGGGTTAGTATTTGTGTGACAGAAACTAGGGCAAGTTGCTTGACTCGGATCCCGCTTGTGCCGGTAACTCCAAATATTTTAGATGATTCACTTTTGATTAGCATTTATTCAGAATCCTGCCCAACGTACTTCTAGCATGCGTAAGTCAAATGGACATTTAGCACTAATGTAACGGCCATCAAAGAAGAAACCTAGTAGAAGTCATAGGTATATTTTCTTTGCAATGAAATACATACACAGCTGAATTATATTAGAGAGGGACAATTCTGCATGGTAAACTCCAACTGGGCCTTGTTTGGTGTGCAAATGAGCTTCAGCCCTCCAGGATTTGGGAAGACAGAGTATCAGCCCCTTGCACAACACTGCTGGGAAGTGATTCTCCCATGGGGTCAGTCATCAGCTGCACATTGCAGGCTATGACCAACCTGATCCATGGATTCATGTTACGGCAAGTTTTGAAGCAACTGTGGTTTCCAGCAATCCAGGATTCCCTCCACATTACTTCGTTCCATGCACCACAGTCCTTCCTGTGCTGACCCATCTAGTTGTGAAATCAGTCTGACATCCAGTGCAGGGAACTGATCCAGCTTAAAAACACACACACACACATAAAAACCAAGGGATGGAGAGCCAGCTTGGGATGAGGACTGGGAACAGTGCAATGGGGCAAGAACACTCTAAGCCCTTTTTGTCTCCAAGGTCTCCCATCACAGATGTCACAGTTCAGTCCACAGATTTTGGACCTTTTAGTAGTTACCATGTTATGTCAAACACAGTGAGGAAAAATTTACCTGGCACATAAGGCCTGATCCTGTCTTAATTGTGTATTAACTTAAGACAGCATTTATACTTAGAACATTTACACTTAGAGCATGAACTTTTTAATAATAACTTAATCTGCACACATCCTTAACTGCAACCACCTTGGGCTTGATTTAGCTTTCACTGAACTGCATAAGCTGGTCCCCATTCATATATCCAATTTAGAGGAAAGATGCTCAAACACACTGTTAATAAATAAAACTGAATACAACACATTTTGAGATCACTCTTAAAAACCAAGCGTTGCTATGACTGTTGCTCCAGCTGAATATTGTAAGACCCCTGTAGGCTAAGAAAAAAGCCTTTTTTTAAGCTGTGCACCTGCACAAATGTCATTAAAAATCCACACAGAAATACTAGAAAACAGTTCTCATGTGAACTCGCCAACACTTTCATGGTACAAGTATAACTCCTGGGCAGAGCACGTGGGATCTATAACACCCTCAAACAATGGGCTTTTGTTAATGACCTCAGGAGAGGCTCCAATATAATTTACCATACAATGGTGCAGTGTAAGGGACGTGCAAATCCGTAAATACACCCCCAGTGTTTTGTGGTTTTGAAATAGCACTGTAAGATCACATAACCTGAGCTGCAGATGTAGGGACAGAACAGACTATCAGCCACCCCCAGCTCAGTCACTGGGCTCGGGTTAAAGTCATTAAAATGCTTCCAGAATCACGGATGAGTGGCTATGGGAAAGGAATAAAATGAAGGTATTATGTGTGGGGTTTTGCTCACATGCACCTGTATGTGCTAGATAAGGCTCGATGTCTTCTATGGAATTTGTGAGAACTGAATTTGGTCATGAGTCCCTTGATTCATTGCTGGTTTCTGCAGAGGACCTGCCTTGGAAAGGGAGACTGCACCAAACTTAGAGGTTTTAGCAGCAAAGTGTATCTACAGCTTGTCAATGGAAAGATTGAAAGGTGCTACGAACACTGTAAATTGTTACTATATGTCTCTAAAAGATTAACATCAGCTCCTCAAGAAAAGGACATGTCTACAGGCTGCTAATTTATTACTGGTAAAGCTTGGTTTGATAAACTTGTGGTAAATATTTTCTGCTTTTAAGACCCTGTAAGGCTTCAAAGACTCCCATTTGCTTTGGGGTCCCTAGGGATGCTGGTGCCAATAAGACATGTTTCATTAATTATGTTGCACAAAGAAGCCAAATATTGCACAAATGTGTGTAGCAACATTGTGAGGAATGCAGCAAGCACTCTTCCTAACTTCACACACAGCAGAGTCACCCAGCTGGGAGCTCTTTTGAAGGACAGTTAAGGCCTGAAGCACACACTTGGGTCCTGCCCACACCCCAAAATTTATCATTACTGTGTAGGCCAGCACAAAATTGCCAGTAGCTTTCCCTCTGGAATTCACAAATATCAGGCTGTCTTTGCCAGTGCACAACCCTGTTAAAATAGGAATAGAAGGAAACAAGCAGGCTGCAATGATATCACAGATCCCTCACGCCTCCTTGGGTTGGGACTTAGCAGATATTGTGGCATACCAGAGGGTAACAAAGTCTGAGATTTTGTTCCATAAGTCTGCATCATATGGATGAGGTTGGAAGTGTGGCATCTTGCTGCAAAGAGCCTGGAGGTGAGACGCTTCTGGGTCAGGTTCAGAGCCAGGATCCCTTGGTGCTGACAAAGGAAAATATCTGTGCTGCAAGCAGGAATGCTGCAGTAAAACCAAATATTCTGGGGAAAATGAATAACCAGAGATATTTCACAGCTGTTAGCAAAAGGTCACTGAAGCCACGTGATGATTGCATCTTTCAGGACTGTTGGAAGAGCTACAGGCAAAGATGATTTTCCTAGAGGGACACACTGGGATAGAAACTCTCATTTTGATTCTCACCTTGCCTTTTCACTTGTATAACTCACACAGAGCAGCAAAAAGCTGCATCTTGCCTGTGCAGGTGAAAGCCCCCCATTAAACAAGCAGTTGATAAACTGAAAGCATAGAGATAAACTCTTGACCAGTCCCTCTCTAAACCAGCTATTCTTACAATCTGTTTTCTTGGTAGCAGGGAAAGAAAATTAGCAAAAGCTCTGTGACAACTGGAGAATGGAAAGATGCTGTTTGACTAACTGGGCACAAGAGCAATTACAGAAGCACGTTGAAGTACTTACAGCTGAGGGAGACCTTAAGAGCATACGCTGACAGTGTGCCATATGTCAGGGCACGTGCTGCTTTATATTACTTGGTGCACTGTTGTGAAGAAACTGTACTTGGCTAGTATATGAATTTTAAATGAATTGTTAACACATTTTATTAATCTGGTAAAGGGGTGCTGATGTGGGAGAGTGCACAGGTCTGTTCTGCAAGATGGAGTAAATAAATCATGACTTTCACAAGATAAAACTTTATTGAGTAGCAATAAATGACAGAAATACTTCTAACAGCATTTAAAGCCATGTAAAAGAAAGCATACTGATTGCCTCTGAGTATGTGTGCTTGTAACAGCTTGTGTTGCACTGATGGAAGAGAAGGTGCTTTGCCAGAGGAGTGCTGGCTGTCACGCTGTAACTCCCTGGGTCTTTGGTCTATAACACCTTTCAGCACCTACATTTGTTGCTCACTGTATCTAAAACATTTTGGTGCCTTTCCCTAGACATCAGCCTTCTCTCAGTCTGCCTTTCTCCACCATATATTCCTCTGCTGTTTTGTCCCAAGGTCAGTTTTGGATCAGAGGACACATCATCTGTGCTGCCCTCCTGCCTGGGTTCACACTCCAAGCAGGTAGGGGAAGTCATTCTCTACAATAACACACTCAAGGCCACTGGGGATCAGTAAACCAAAATTAGGCTGAAAAGTAGGCAAAAAAAATTTTCATAGTTTTCTCTTCAAGTTCTTCATAAGAATACCTTGACTTGTCAGTGTATTTTGGCCACTTGTAGTGGGGTGGGTAAGAGCTGTCTGGTAGGTCCTCAGCAGCAGAGGATGGACTCCAGAGCATCTTGGGCAACACATGCAGGAGTCATACCACAAATTTTGCTTACTGTGCTGGTGGCTGACATCATTGTGTTACACATAAAGCATTGGAGATCCAGAAGAGAAAACTTCCTGAACTGGTATAAAAAAACCCCTCTTGTAGCTTTAGTGATGTGGGCCAGTGTCCTAATGCGTAAAACTAAGGCACCCTTTCTCAAAAAATTTACTCTGCTGTAAGAAATACCTGTGTAGAAGCCAGGCTCTGAAAAGAGCTTTTACTGCTATTTCCAGCAGCTAATTCGGTGCCAAATCCTCCCAGGCAGCAACAGACACTCTCTTTTGTTAGAAAGTAACCAAATAATTTATATGGACTTTCAAAACTGGAGAACTATAGTTCTGCATTAGTGATATCGGTGTTATAGATTTACTTTACAATTTTACTCATGAAAATTTCTAGGTCTAAATGGTCAGTTCCTGAATTGCCTGCAAGATTACCGAGTTCTGTTTACATCTCAGGTACTCTTTTCAGCATCCTTCTGTTCACAAGGCATTGATTTATGCTGCTAAAAGCCCGTTTGCCTGACTTGCCCTGCTCTATCATGGTGGCTTTTAGTATTTGCTTTTGTGTAAGACTATTATTACTTAAAAAAATAAATAAACAAGCTGTTTAAAAAGGCACTTTCTTGTTCTCTGCTTGTATTTGTTTCTCTGTCATTTAGAGAAGAAAGAAGTCTGTGGAGGTTGTATCCTTGAGAACATAGTATCTGCCTGAATGCCTTTCCCTTCTTCACTGGGTTGTGTGCCTGAGTTTGTCTGTTCTCCAAGAACCTGTGGCTCTCTTTTGAAAGTGCATCACCCTTCAACAGGATCCTCATCTGAGTGTGCTCAGAGACTCCTGCTTTCCAGAAACGCAAAGCCTGTAGGATCAGTCACAAGACAGACACTCTCCAGGTTGGTATCCAGAGACTTACCGTGACTCCCATTGGCTCCTTCCTTCAGTGTTCTTCCTCTGCAAGACACTCCTGCCTCTACATTTCTCAGGGACCATCTCTCCCCTGCAAATTTGGCTCTTCATGTGCTAAGGACATTCAGGAAGTTTAGTTCTGCCTTAGGTAGAAGCCAGAGGTCCAGATGCAGCTTGAGATGGAGCCAACTCTGATCTTGCAGAGCCACAAGACGAATTACAGGGCAAACAGGCAGTGTAATACTGGGAGATTTTGAGAGAGCCAGGACTGATTTCCACACACCAGGAAGGTAAGCAGCAGGAGTAATTTCTGTCATTTCCCTGGAGTGCAGTTTGTACCTGGAAATAATGAAGAGTCTGTTCAGCTGCTTTGTGAATGGAACAGTCTTGATACAGACCTAGTACTTAAATAGCTTAAAGAATTTCCATTTGACCAAAAGGAATATCAGCTCTTACTGGTGAAGCCTAGGGTGGATATATGCAAAGATACCTCCACTTCAGACATATTTTACCAGTCAGGCCTGCCCTTTCAAATAGCTTAACTTGAAACACAACTACAGAGACGGTATTCAAATTAAGATATTACAATGAGACAGCACAGATCTTCTTAATCACGGGGTTACTCTACAGAAGAATTTCTCCCCTTTCCCCCAATACTTATACCAAAGATACTTATCTAAACTTACCCAAACAGCTTGTACTTCAAAATTCTATGTAAACAGGCATTTATAAAGTAAGAAACAGCATCTGCTTTACCCCTGCACTGTCAGATTTATCAAGAAACAATTTACCACATTTGTAGGTGTAATGGTGACCCACTGAAGCCAACGACAGCATTTCCACTGTAATCAATGGGACCAGGACTGCAGCCTGTAATTTGTGAAATTAGGATCCTCCAGATTTAGGTCTGTGGTTTGATTTTGGTCTAGAACTACAATCTGATCTCTTACTTCTTTGCTCTTCCTGGATGTAGGGATGATCATAAGTTATTAAAACAAGGAAATGAAAAAAAAAACCCAAACCAAACCCCAACAAAAGTGTCTCATACAAAGGCTCAGACAACATCGCTTCATGTTCTCCGGGAAAGTTGGCGCTTTGCACAGGCTGAGATTTCATGCAACTATTCCCTTATCCCAGCTCAGTGCTAAATTAAAACAAGAGGAATTTCCATCATTCCAAGAGTTGCTTAATTCCCAGAAAAACTCCCCTTCAACCTCGGAGATACCCACAGAAATGGACAAATGAATCTTTCTTCTCAGGGATTAAAATTTTGTAGAGTAATAAAGTTTTTTTAAAGAAGTCACTTGCCTGATTGACCTCTTTTGGCTGGATGTGGAGCGGAATGAAACCTCTTGCAATGGGAGAGCCTGATTTCCCCTCTAGTGCACTCACTCCAGGCTGCAGCCCAATAAATCTGTTCTTCAATGTATCCAGAATACCATCAGCTGATCAAGGCTCAGCTGAACTCTGTATGCTCAGTGATGATATAACAGAGACTCGAGATAAGAAACTTTATATATACATGACAGTAATTCCCTCTCCATCCGGACATTTTTAAAACATCTTGATATAGAATTAAAACAGAGAGATGTGAAAAGAGGTGAAATTATTCAGGATATACAATGGAGGAATTTTATTACCAAGCTGACTGCATTATAAATCAAGTGCTCTGTAAATGCAATAAAACAATTGTTTAGTCTGCATGATTCATACCACAAACCTCAGTATTCTGTGTTTTGATCTTATTGCAGCAATAAACTGTCTAGACAGCAATTAACAAACTGTTTTTTCTTCAGATGTTTGGAGTGCCTTTGCTGCCTGATCAGCACTCAGAAATACCGGGCTTTTCCCCCATTCCTATTAATTATCAGGTTGATCAAGAAGCATGGTTAGACATTCTCTGTAATTGTACAACATTTCTCTTTAAGTGAATTGCTATAGGAAAAGTACTGATAACATTGTTTTTCATTAGTACTAAACAGCTAAGATAAAGATTTATTTTACCATGGTGCTTTAGAATAAGCATTAAAGTATAATTTATACTGAGCAATAGCATGCCATTTTAGGCCCTGATTCAACCAGCTACTTACACATGCACCCAACTTTAAGCATGTGAGTAACCCCAAGAGAACATGTGCATCTAAATTTTGGTACATGGCTCTGTACTTTGCTGAGTTATAGCCAAATAATTGATCCCTCATGTATAGCTATCTCTTATCTTTTTAAGAAACAAGTGGAGCAGATGTGTTGTCTTTTGGTCTCAAGCTTAATGCCTTACCAGTGGGAAGTGAGATGGAAGCAGTCCTAAAACATGGGACAGCTTTTTTTTGGGGGGGAAAAAAGATGCTGGACAAAAGCTTGCAGAAGGAGGTTAAGACAGCTTCTTCAGATACTCATTTCACATAGGTGGTACAATGAAGCTTTTAAAACCCTGTAATACAATTACAGACCTTTACAGGAAGCTGAACAGAACCATATTTCCCATGGTAGCAGGTGTACCCTTCCTTTGCAGGAAGATTTAAGGTGCAGGAGGCACCCGCTCTGCAGCTAGAGTGAGGGTATTGTAGGCTGCAGGACATTTGTTCAGTGCAAACATCGAGGCTGTAAATGTAGGGTGCCTGCCTGTGTGTTTGCACTCATAAAGCCACTTGTCGCGCATCACTTCCCTCTGCAGCTTCTTGCTTTGGGAGGGTGATGCAACTCTGTGTGACCTACAGGATGTGAAAACAAACAGTACTCGATTCTCACCTAGCATAAAGGAGCAAAGCAGCGTTTTTTGGCTTTCAGGGTATTTCTCTGCCTGTTCCTGCTGGCGGAGAAGCCGCTCCATTCCCAGCCCTTGCTGGACAGCTCCCGGGGCTGTGGGGCCGGGGGGCTGTGGGACCAAGGCACTCAGCTCACCCGCGCACGTACACGAGGAGAAACAGCATAGTAAGTTCTGCTGGAGCGAGCTCTGGTCTTCCTGCAGTGGCAGTCCAGAGACACATCCACAAGCGGCTATAGAAACATATGGAACGTTCAGCTAGGGCTCTCAGCTTGCTTTCATTTGCAGAAATAATTCCGTGGGATTTGGCTGTCATGAGTAAATATGTGATGTATCAAAAGCAAAATTAAAACTTCGATTTCAAGCTGCTCTTCAGCAGTTATTTCAATAATAATCTTTCAAGAAAAAGAAAGTTGTTTCAGGTTTGGGTTTTTTTCTTGGTTTTCTCTCGGTCCCTATTGTGGCAGTGGAAGGGGAAAAACCCCAAAAAACTTACAGAAAAAAAGAAGGAGAAACTAAAATCAAACCCAGTTTGATTATCCTTGAAAACAGAAAAATAACAAATTAGTTGCAATGGAACTTTTCAACTAAATTCAGTGTTTCACAGATTTCATTTTCAGTATTTCTAACAGTTCTAGGGGACTGCTTTGTATCTGCAGAGGCAAAACATCTCCATGTAAGAGAAAACACTATGTGTCTGATCCTGATAAGCAGGGTATAAAATGTGCTCATCATCCTGATCAGGGGGAGCAATGCAAATGGTATTTTTAAGAGCCATGAAAAGACATGACAAGTGAAACTTGGAAAGTTATTTCTTGAGCATTATGCAGTTTATATAAAGTTCTGTAAGGCATCAGTTTTGTTAGTGTTATCCATACTCCACAGCATCCTAAAATAACTCACTGATTTCTCAGCCAATAGTGATGATAGATAGGGTGCAAGGTTATAGTGGACTTGCAGAGAGACTATACGAGTTTGATGTTCAGATGCTAAGGACTCCAAATGCCTCGGTTATTAATTAATCTGTTGATGGTGGCCTTAGTGTTGCAAAGATTCCTTTGGGTAGCTGTATCACAGTACCCTTTGCTTGCCTGGGAATACTTGCAAAAAAGTAAGTGCAGACATGTTGGAACTAGAAGCAAGTTTCAGGGTTCATATTTACTTAATGTCTCTCTACAATTTAGGAGCATAAAAAGTAAAAGGCTTAGCTGCCCTTGAAACAAAGACAGGTGCCCTTATCTCATTCCTAAAAATACCCAAACCCTAGAAGCAGAGAACCCAAAGGCTTTGTCATGTTCTGTTTCATAAAGGTCACAGTAACAGGGGGAAAAAAGGAAGATTCTGCAAACAGATATAAGAGGATACACATCTTATAGGTTATTGATTGAATAACTTAGAAGTCCAGCACACAGTAATTACAGTGTCTGGATGTCAGGATTTGGCAGTTATATCTGGAGGGGCTGCAGCAGATGTGAGGGGATACTATTTAAGAGTGATTCTGGGAAGTGTGGGAACCACTGTGGGAGTCAATAAGTGCCCCATAATCCACTGACAAATACTTGCTATGTTTGTTTGGTTTTTAAATTTCAAAGAGTTTTGCTTAAGGAGTTGTACACCATTTATAAAATCCTCCTCTTGGGTCAGCTTCTTTTTCTTTTAAATAAACTCATTCCTTTGGAAAACTTAAAAAGGAAGCTTGCTTTCATTCTGATTTGCTTTTCCTCTATTATGCATGAACACTGGGCAGATTTAGCAGGATTGCCTATGAAGTCTGACCTGCAGCTTTGATATATTTCCCTGGAGAAACATCTTTTTCTTGGGGAAAGAGTTAAAAAAAATAAAAGAGGAATAAAGAGTAGAACTATGCAGACTTTTTGAGGCAATTATTAGGAAACATGCATGGCCAGTCCAATCAAATTCTGGGCTTGCTAACCTTGACAGCATCCCTTTAAATTAACTTTGCAGCCTGGAAACATATAAACAAAATCTTTTAGAGAATTTGCCCCAGGAAGGTGCAATGGCAAAGCTGAGATTCACTGCGCTGCTTATCTGGTGCAAGGTCTGGAGGGCTCAGTGTACCCATGGCATAGGGGGGTGGCCTGCCTGGGTGCTCTCTTTGTATTCATCTGGGTCCCCTGTCCAAGGGCCAGGACAACAGAAGAGGTCTGGCTGGGAAGTTGCTGTGAAAGCTGGTTTACTTTAAGACATTTGCCAGCAGTAGCAGCATGTGAAGCACAAACAGGAATCTCCTTTTGCATGCTGGCTGAGCAGTCTGGTGGGATGCTGCAGCTCAGCGTTCCCTCTTGCAGCTATGAGGGATCCATCTGTCCACCAGAAAATTGCTACCCGTGTCAGGGAAAGTTGCCTTTGCACTGGAAAGGATGAGTGTGTACAGGAGGGGCTGTACATACAGAAGAGAGATAGAGAACATGCCCCCACAGCAAACACCATCGCACCTCCCAGAAAAACCAGGGTAGAGTCAGAAGTGCAGCCAGATCCCATCTCATCACCCCCACCACCTCTCCTTTTTGAGCATATGATTTCACTTGTGCATTTAATCCACATCAACAAGCTCCTAAAGCATAAATTACACTTTGTTCTCTGGCTGTCCTCAGGATTGTGGCTCATCTAACTCCCCCACCTAACCAGGCACCCTGTAAAACTCATGATGACATGTTAGCACTTCCAGAATACTTTTAAAAGGCAGCTCAATAGAACTCACATTTCTCATGTAGGGGAAAAAGATATATAATTCCAGCAAAAAATTTTCTTTTTTTTTTTGCTTAAATTTAGGTCTTGGGCACAAACCCACATTTCCCCTGGTCACCTGCAGGTTTTCCTTTGGCTTAAAGGAAAATAAGCTGGGGTAAGGGCTGTGCTGAGGAGTCTTAGGAAGGTGGGTGGAAGGGGAGGTAAAAAAAGAGATCTGACGTGTCTTTTGTGCTGCTTCACAGAAACTGCTGCTGTAATACTGCAGCCGGGCATGCTCATTGTACAGCCACACAGCAAAATAGTAGCATTGTTAAGCTACATTGCTGAATTTAATTAGCCTTTTTTTCCCTTTTCTTTTCCACAGAGGTAACCCACATTTTCACAGGAGACAGAAGAGCAGGCTTGGTTAACTGTTTTCCAAGGTTTTTTGTGGGGAAGCACAGAATAGCTTCTACAAAAGGGTAAAACTGCCACTGTAACTCTGCCAAACTAGAAGCAGCTGCTACAAGTTTATTCTTTCTTTCATATTATATTTTTTGTTAACCAACTTTGGATCTTTCCAATAATAAATAACACTCTGGCAACCCAGGAAATCTTAAGAAAAAAGATAATTAGGACCACAGATGTTTCTGAAAACAGAAATACAACATCCCACAGCACTCACCTGCTTTATAGCTTTATTCCAAACTCTAAATTCAGATAAATACCTTCACAACGCTCCTGCCCTTTTCCAAACCAAACCATAATTCACTGAAAAGCACAAAACTTCCAACAACAGCCCCCTCTGAGCTCAGGGTTTTATAACCATATCAAGGAAACGCAGTTTCACCTGGTTTTGCCTCCAGATCAGGTGATGCTCATCTATTTCAGATAACTATAACTTCGAGAATTAGCTTTCCTTTAAACACCAGGAATTTAAGTGAATAATTCCCCATATTCATCGGAACCTGATAGAATAGTCTACTGAATGCCATTTATCTCCCAACATAAGTTTCATATAGCTCTCAATTAAAGCCAAACCAAGTTTAAAATCTCAGTATTCCAAATACATTCTGTTGCAGTTTTCTTCCAGTTAATGCTGCCAGTGAATCTAATTAGCTGGACACAGGAGGGCCTTTATGAATGGAATGTAACATAACCATACAAAGTAATCTTGTTACATTGTAACAAGAGGTTAAATACCACTTCCTGGTATGTAGTAGCTGTTAAGTATAGTATTGATGAAAAATATGCTAATAACACCTTCTGAAAAGAATAGCTTAGTTCTTGTTAGCTGATCTCTGCAAGCTGTTTGGTAAGCTGCTTTTGTGGTATGGTTATATCACATGCACATCAAGCAAAACTATTCTGTTATGTCTATCACCCTGTTTTAAACCAAAGGGTTGCTTTTTTTTTCCACGGGGAAGATTTACATACATATACATATAAATATATACGCAGACAAATAACCAGTGTTTTGATCTGTTCCTCAGCACTCTTCTCACCCCTTCCTCTGAAGGCTCTTGCTATGAAAGGGGCTGCCAGGCGTGAGGCTGCTGACTGTATCAGTGCTAACAGTGCAGAATGAAGGCAGAGTCGGGAACAAGGGCCTGGATCTGGAATTTAAAAATCCCCAAAGTTTCAAATAGGGTTTTTTAATACAGATTTATCCTGAGAAATGAGAATTGGGCTTATTCTTTCACTTGTAAATCAACAGAAATCGGCTCATAAATCATTGCTATTTGCATCTGGGGGATAATTATTAGTCAACACTCCCAGTTAAACCTGAAATTTTAACTTAAGACCAACATCAGAAATGTTAACTGTTTTAAATCGCAGCAGCTGGAATGGATTTTCACAGTCACTGAACTGATTTGCAGTTGTATTAGTCGATCAGCATCTTTCATTAAGTGTCTATAATGCAGGCAGGGACATCATGCTAAGCCCCTGTGTTTCTTCTGTGCATGGGCCCATCTTTATCTGGGAAGTAACGTTCTGTTTTCTTTTCTCCCTCTTCATTTCCATAAACAATATGCACAATTCTCTGAGCCTTTCAGACTGCAAATAAAGGCAGAGGGCTAAGTAAATTTGCTTCACACCAATTATTTTTGTGAGGTCACTGAGTTAAGCATTAAAGAATACTGCTGTGGATGGACACCGGGGAACAGTATGATTTGTGCTATGAACTGGACAAAAGCACTCACTGCATAGCAGAGTACAACATTTATTGGGAAGCTTTGTTCCATGAGTTAACAAAAGAATAATTTTTTCTTTTAACAAGTACGAATTACTCATTTTTCCGCATAACCCAGCTGCACTGTAAGTCACTTTTGTAGGTCACAGCATAGAAAAGAAAGTGAAAGATGTGTGATTTCAGGGGAAAAAAAAATAATACATAATTGATTGCTCAGTTCTGTATTAAGCTGTTTTGCTCCTATGCACAGTGTGAGGGTGAGCGGTCGTCAAATTATTGTGTTGTGTTTTTATGCAAATAAAATTACAGAAGGAAAGAACATTTTCAAACAATCAGAAGCCAAGCGAGGAGCCAAGAATCCAGCTGTTGTGGATTTGCATCTCTTTATTGTCACACTTCTCACAGCCGCTTCCACCAGGGAGACGCTGGCCTCCCGTCTGACTGTTTACTATGTAGGGCTGGCTTGTGAGCAGTAAGTAACTGTGACAAAATGCTCTGCACATGGGTAATTGCTGATGATTACATTTCAGACAAAGGACATGAGCTTGAACAAAACAGCAAGGTAATATTTCCCCTATGGAAGACAAAAAAATTATACAGCAGTTATATTGCTATTAATGGAAGAAGGAGTAAGTCCTAAAGTCACTCTGAGCATTTCAGGATGCAAAGTCAGAGTCAGACCCTGAAGTCTCAGGGGATTTAAAAAATCAGATATAAACAGAACAATATTATTGTGCCTGAAAGAAATTAGAGATCAGGCGCAGGCTAGAACTGATGGAAATTTGATCTGGAAAAATCACTGCAGGATCTGATACTTTATCATGCTTACTTGTAGGTAGGCTTCACGGTGGTACCTGTGGTGGCAGTTTTATTAAACCAAATTGCTTTATTTTTGGACACTATTCTGTTACAGTAGAACATAAGTGACTATTACACGTATCAATAAAAGGAAGGCAATCAAATTGTTCAATTATTTGGTAAAAAATAGTTTTTAAATTATACATCTAAATCCAAATAAAGCACATGGTGTGCCCTTTGTAACCAGATGAAATCCCAAAGGTAACAATGGCCTGAATTCTCACTGCATGGTTCTATTTGTGCCAGTGGTACTCAGAATTAGAGATTGCTCCCTCCATCCCCATTAGAGATTTGCATCACCCTTAAAGGACCAAAGGAAGGAAGGCACCAGTCCCCCCATGCTGGGCTGAGTTATGGTGGTGCAGCCTATGGGGATCCTGCTTATCAGGACTGCTTCCAGCATGCTCCCTGTATAAATGTCCCAGGGAGTGCAGATCCACACGCCAAAATCAGGTGATGACCCACCTCCTGTTCAGATCAGGGGGCTTGGAGTTGGCTACAATCCACTTTTGTAGCAGTTTTGGTTTTTTTCTGCTCTCTTTTAAACTGTCAGCCACTCGGCACCTTTGGGGTGACATGCAGGTATCTTGCAATGACAGATCGTAGCAGAGAGTTTCTTATCAGAGGCACAACAGCATTTGGAGCCATTTGTTGGCTGGTTTGTGGTGTGGTGTGTTTTGGCCAGTCACTATATCAAGCTTCCCTAGGTGCTTCATTTAACCATTTGAATGACTTTTCCCTCCTCTTATATATGCTTCAGTTCTGAGTGCTGGGTGACTGTACAGGGTGCTCATTGTACACCTGAGTTTTGTTGAGATTATATGACCAGGCATGTGCTGGAAATATCACAATGGAGAATACTGTCTGTTTTTATTAAAAGATAATATTTCCTGTGTAAAAACTGACTTCTTAAAGAGAGCTTTTAATCTTCAACTATTTTAATGTTTTCCTTGTTTTCATTAATAGTAGAAGTGATTACAACTCTCAAAACAGGAACAATTGCACTGGTTGTAAGGCCTCATTGGGTCATCTCTTTGTTCAGACAGTGATAGTATCAATTACTGTCAAACAGACAAACCTATCCCTCATCCATTTACAGTATTTAAGTTAGGGCTGAAGCAGATCAATACACATGAGCATGGTAAAAGATATCATTTTGTCATTTACAGTAAGAGACAATACAAAGAATGCAATATTTGCTCTTTTCTGGAGACGCCTGGGTGTCAATGATAACATCCAAGGTCTTTGCCTTTGTCACAAATATTTGATTGTCTCCTCAGCACCCTTAGTCACTAACAAACACCTCCGACATTTACCAGCTGCTGCCCATTTTCAAAGCAAAAACAATGCCAAGAACCACACATCCCTCTGCTGCAGAAACCTGTGAAACAATTTGTTTCATTTTTCCCCACTGTGCTGAATAACCCTCTTGTCCATATGTCAGTAAATTTGAGTTCCTTTACACTTTCCAGACCTGTGTGGACCAGGCTAATGTGACTAGTGCTGACAAAAGGAACGCTGCCTCCAGATATTAAGCATGAGTGCTGCTTGGAAGAGAATATAACAGATTCATATATTGGTTAGTGTCTGCTTGGAATTTGGTGCTATTTATTCAATCCCAGGAATGAATGTGGAATTTTCCTTGAGTCATCTTCCTATTCTCTAGTGCTGCAGACTGGAATGAGCATGCAGGGCAGGCATGACATCGCTGCTTTTAAAGTGAGCACGGAGAGTGTAAATAGTTCTGAAATGAAATTAGCAAATTCCACAGTTATGACTCCAGTAAAAGTTACTCAGGCATTTAAATAATGGGACTTCCTACTCCCCAGATATCTTCCTTTCTGAAGAATTGTCTCAGGAAGGGATAGCATCAGGGATCATAAATTGTCTTTTGGCTTTTCAACACTTTACAGGCTCCCATGCATCGCCAACAATAGGACTGGGGAATGACTCTTAACAGCTCATTAAGGCTGTTTTTGCCAAATGCAAATAATAAAAAGGCCTCTTAAGAGGCTGTCTCATTTTTATTCAGAAAAGCCTACTAAAGAATATAAAAAGATGCCATAAAATGGAAATGCAATAGAAGACCCAATGTAGTTATCTTTGGTGTCCTTTGAAAGATTTCCAGGCTACCTTCAAATCTCGTGGGCATTTCTGAGTGAATTGATGAATGATTCTGCTCTGCAAATACAATGGTTAATTCAGAAGGGCACTTAAAAAGAAATACAGACACTGTACTGGCAACATACATATTTCTGGGGAGTAAGGGGGCAGAAATAAATAGGAATGAGATTTTAGTGGACTCGCATCACAGTGGCCAAAATATTTTAATATTAGTTCCCAATTTTCTTCCTCTGCTTTGGTCTGACTGTAGGTCTGAATCTTCTGTGCTTTTGACCTTCCCACAGACAAAGAAAATGCATTTTAGCTATGCATGAAATGCAATTTGGTGTCCCCAGACAGGAAGTTCCCTCTCCCCATTTTTATGCTAAGTGTTGGACTAAAATTTCCTAGATCAGCGCAAGCAATGGCAGGAGAACCATGACTGAGCATTTGCTGGAGTTTCCTGACTGTTGGTCCCTCCAGCCTTTGCCTCACTATGTCTATGCTCCCACTTTACTTGGAGGGGCTCATTCCAGGGAACCCTCTGTGGGCTTTGCACTGAAGACCATGATAGCCTAGTCTGCGTAGATGGGCACTTTGGCTCCATCTCCCTCTATTGTTAAGCCCCAGTCCACATATGCAACAGTGAGTGGACAAAGATATCCACTGATTTCAACTGAAAAACACAATTACTTCAGCACAGCTTTAGAATAAGTCTCTGAAAACTAGTAGAACGATAATTTATATCAGCTGATGTACTAGTTCAATTGATTTACACAAGTGACCAATGTTAATGTATTTATAAGTGATTTAGATTTATTTCCTTTTCCTTCCAGAACTGTTTTCATGCAATATAGCCGGGGGGGGGGTAGGGAGGGGGGGAAGTAGTGAGAGAAGTATTTGCCAAATCTGAACATTTGCTTCAATCTGAATTATTTGAATACCGGTAGGTTTTCCTTATCTTTATTATAATCATTTTTATTATGTAATAACACTAGAAATCCCTCAGTGAGAATCAAGCTGTTGTTGTGGGAAGTGAGTCTGTTACCAGAATTCCCCAGAAGCTGGCTGCACGGCGCCATGGGGAACCTGCAGCCTGCAGAATTAGGGCTCTTCATAAATTTGCTCTACTGTCTTAAATCAAGCTTAAGAATTAACATGAAGATCAGACTCGGTAACTTCTCTTGGGTAAGGCTTGAGAAAAATGAAACAAAAGAGAAACACACTGGCAAGGCTTGCAGGATTTGGCCCAGACATGATCCATCTCTGGGAATTATTCTTAGGCAAGTGCTGGCCCATATTAACTCTGACATTGCTCTCTTCAGTGCTTACCTCTGCATAGCCTGAGTCAGCAGGGTCACATCTCTAACCCTAACTCTAGGTTAGTTTTTCCTGAAACAGAAATAGGGAAATGAAAAGAAAAAAAAAGGAAAACCTAAAAAAAGCCCTAAACTAACAAACAAAAATAACCACCAACATCTTTGGTTTGGGGCTTTTCTCTGGTGTAAAACTTAAGGAGGGATTCTGGCTGTGTCCCATACAGTTGCTGATGTTATGTCACATGCAAGCTTACATTGTGATTTATTGTAGTTTTCACTACCTTGGCCTTTCAGAGTAGAAGGAACGGGCAGACTTGACTTTTTAAAATGCAAATGAACCAGAACCTTGAGAGGCCTTGGAATATTTTCCTAACTTCCTGAGAGCCCATAAAAACACGTCTCTAACACTGTGTTATGTTGGGAGACCCCCAAGAAGCAGCATAATGAAAAATGGCACTGAGTTCTTAGGCACAGAAATCCAACCCATCTCCATGCTCTTGAGAAGCCTGGTAAGTCATCTTCTCTTGAGTCTGCTCTCCATGTTCCCTGCCCTCCCCCATTTAAAAATAGCATTGATTTGATAGTGGTTCATTTGCGCTATGCCCTCTAAGGAAAAAGACAGTAGGGTTAAATTGTGAAGAGCCCTCAGTTTTGAAAAACTGCTGAGCCCCACCATATGGACTGCTATATGGCAAGGAATATGCTTTATTGGCATTGCTAGGAGGTTTACAAGCAATCTTCTTGAAGTTTTAATGGTTGCTTGGGTGATTTATCCTGTCTTGAGAGTCAGTGCTGTTAGGAGGCACCCAATTCTTGAGCTCTTGCTTTCCTTTATTATGAAAACCTTTAATCTTTCCTACATGTACCATAAATAACCTCATTATGGCCACACAGAGAAAATGTAACAGTTCCCATGTAAGTTTTGACTTTTTACTTAACACTTTTATGAGGTATTTTAACTTCACAAGGGGGATGCTTAATATACAGCAGCACAAATTTGGGGGTGAGGAGCACAACCAGGAATGAAAGTGTCATATTATTTTGCGTCTTTGCAGCCATTAAGTCCAGCATCATTTTTCAGCCAGCAGTGCTGGCATGAAGACAGCTTCTCTTTGCTTCCTTGAAATTCTCAAGGGCATCTTGTGCTACTTCTTCCAGGGGCTGCTTCAGAGCATTTGGTACCCTGATATCTGGTACCTCAGCCTAATGTTTCTCCTGCAACACATTATTTAAATGTATTCTGCACCAAAGTGTTTTCATGGAAGAAAGAAGGAATATCTTTGGAGGCTGGGTTGAGAAGCATTGATAAAGTTAAGCTGAAGACAGAAGCGTTGAGGTTCAAAGGAGGAGTAACATTTACTTCAAATGATCACCTGCATGTATTCAAGACAAAATCCACAGAAACTGAAGGACATAAAGAGAAAGGAAAATCATGATAACCTTGTAGCTCAGCTGTATCACCCTTTCATATTATCATTTAAGGAAAAATGGGGCATAATGTCCTCAAGTATCAAATACTCCAAACCTCTATGGTTCCATATCAGATCTGTCTTTGTCCTGGTCTATCAAATGTAACCTTCTGCTCTTTGCCCCAGTTTATGTACCTGTTAAATGCAGATGACAGCGTTTACTCCTCTTTGTAGAGCTTGTGAGATTTCTAGAGAGAAAAAGACTGTATTAATGGTCAGCACTAATACTGCTATTTTTCTTTACCTTTAGTGATTTTGCCCCAAGGGATTTTCTTTAACAAAACCTCGGCCCAGGCAAAAGAGTTAGCCTTTGGGACTATGTGGGATGCAGATCACCACACCCATGGGTGGAAAGCATGAGACGAATCTCAGATAAGGGGGGAACAATTAGAGAATTCAGACTGATGTTTCATGCAAAAGAACGTTTAAATTAGCATAAAACAGCAGAGCATATAGCTTGAGAGGAGGGATCTGTAATTGAAGCAAAGCTCTAAGTGCATCTCTTGAGCTAATTGCCATCTCAAAGATTGTAAAAAAAGAGAAAGGGGGGAAAAAAAAAGGACTGGAGGGCAAATAACAACTTTGGAGTAGGGATGGACTAAAGTTAGAGGATGCATGTGAGAGTTATGCAGGGAATTTGCAAAGGGTTGGGCAGTGTTTTATGGAACATTTGCCCTTAAGTTTTAAATATGTCCTTGGTTGTGTAAGGGGGATGGGGAGTGAGGGTCAGAAATACTTCTTTTTTTGGATACAGGACATTGGGTTTGAAATTAAATAGAAAAAATATATACTGTATAATGATAATAGATTCAAATAGACCATCAGTTACTTACTTTCACAGCAGTCCTTATGATACATTGTAAAGACTGAAGCCAAGCCCCCAGTGCCATGAACAATATTCCATCTTTACCTGGGAGATTTTCACTCTTGCCTAGAGTGCAGACACTGCTCCCAGCCGGAAGCAGGAGCCCAGATCCGACAGACCAGTGCCAAACTGGCAAATCCGACATTCCTGTAGAAAGCTTTAGATAATCACATCTGGCTTAATTAGCAGAGGCTCATATCTTTTGGAAATGCACTAGTACAGAAGGTAGAGGGGGATACTTTATCAATATGCATAATAAGGTGCTTAGTTAAAACCTAATAATAAGCATATATTATGGAAACTGCTAGAGATTCAGACTATCAACCCAATCCATTTGCTTTCTGTTCCTCATTGTTATCTTTTCTCACGCAGAGATTGTAGTAATTTGAAAAAGGAAGCACTCTTTTTGATAGAATTATTTCCAGCACCTAATTCAGTTCAAATCTGAGATATTATAAGATTATTATATTATGATATTATAATGTCTATGTGCTCCTGTATGGAATCAACACCTCCTATTAAACTAGGATTTTAGTTGTACTTTACAATTGCTATCAATAAAATGTAGACAACTTTTCCCCCTTTGTGAAGCTCAGTAATGTCTATCAATGTAAAAGGGACATGTACTGTCAGTAGTAATATTATTTTTTTGTTCTCATTAAGTCATTCTAGTAAAGGAACTTCCATTAACGAAACATGTGCACAGTCAAGACAGCAAGCCTGTGTGCATTCAGCAAGGCTGAGAAGTTTGCTTTGGAAGATGTATGAGTGTACCAGGTAGTGGCAGCCAGCACATCATGCTCTCCAGTGCAGAAAACCAGGACAAAAACACAGCTGGGGTTGCCTCCTCACCTCAAGTCTGGCTTTTCTGTGTATCCACAGGAATAGGGGCAGTAACCAATCCTGTAACATGGTGCAGAAAACTTAACTTAATCTGCACTTATGGAGAAATAGTCTTTTTTTAGGGGAAAAGCACACCGAAACAAAAGAAATCCTGATGTCCATTGCAGGAGTTCATTCAAAGGGCTGGTTTGAACACATTGCCTTACCCTGTGTGCTGCACTGCATTAATGAGATCTAATTCTCCAGATGTGCTGAACTTCTTACTGTAGATAGCATACCTTGTCTGTGAGGATTTAGTCTTCAGAGGCAATTTGCTGGAATAAGGACAGATTATAGAAATTAGTAATATATTATCAGACATTTGCAGATACTATCACTATCAACACAATCAGTTATCAACTTTAACAAGCTGATCCAAAAGACAAATGTGCTATAACCTCTCCGAAGTTAATTTTCCCTGTTTGGGTCCCATCATCAGGTCCACCTGTGGCCTGTAGTTGAGGCCACACAGCCTGAGAGAATTGTTTACTTTAACTCAGCAGCATATTCCCATAAGTCTGGGGCTATTTCCCAATTTTGAGGATGGTGTGGGGAGGGGATTGGGAGCTGATGATAACGGGATGGAGGAGATTAGGCAGCTAAGCCATCCATTTTAGTTCCAGTGATCAAATTTCACAGACTTTATGTGAAGCACTGACTAGCTAACTTTTCAAGTGAGGGTAAAATGAGGGAGTGCAGCTATAACCAATAACTTAATGCATGTTGATCACCACCACAAAATTGCCATCTGCCCAAAGGTGCTCATGTCTTTGTGTCAGCATGTGTGCTTGAGCTGGAGAGTTTGATCTTATAAATGTTTATCTTGTTATCTGTAGAATTACTTATAGCAGAAAGCTCTGCTCCCAGTTGTGATTGCAATCACAGTACTCACAGTAAGTATCACTGCAGAGAAAAGAGGTTTGTAAAGATCAGCATAGATACCAGGGACCAGATTCTGCTCTTGGGCAAACAAAATGCTTAAGGATTAGCAAATGCTGTACAAGACCATTAGGAAGAAATTTCTTACCAAGAGGAAAAAAAAATAGTCTCAACAGCAACAACAACGAAAAAAAAAGTCAGGAGAATTAAAAGTCAATGTTGCCCAGACATTTTACAAGGAACTGTAAATGCTTAATGCTGTGGGTGCCAAATGCCATGAAATACCATTAAACGTTATTAAGCTTTTTTATGGAAAGAGGGAACTTTTTCTTACAAATAGTTTTTAAGTAGCAGCTTTACTTATTTATCCTCAAAAAGAAAAATCTTTACATGTTTTATTTAAAACTAAAAATGCAGTGTTATACATATTAACATTCTTTGAAAGCTCCCAAGAGTTTTCCAGACCTCCCATAGGTACCCTGAGGGGAAAATCAGAACCACATATGGGGAAGTGTGGGGGTGAGAAGAGAAAGAAAAGTTAGTTCCACGTGGATTTTAATGCATCTGATCTCAGGAGGCATGAAAAAAAAAAAGAAGTGCATTTTACAAGGTGAACACTGTATTAATTTGAGATCTTTGTACTAGAAAGAGCGCAATTAATCTGATTTCAGTTGACTGATAATAACCCCTACCTTTCAAAACTAGCAGCAACTACCATAGCAACAAAACATAAATAAATGTACACAGCAAAAAACCACCATTACAAAAGATAATGATGTATATCGTTAAAAATGGAAAATACTGTAGCTTAGGTCCCAAAAGCTTCAGAAGTGTTCACAGTGGTATTTCTGTCACAGGAAAGATTTGAGGTCAGTTTTAAATACAGATGGCAATTTAACTGGTTTGATCTTTGTTGTTATTTTATTCTAATGTTTACATGCTCTCTAAACAGAACAGGACAAGTCATGTTTGTTGTGAACTGCTGTAGTAATAAACACATTATTTAAATTAACCCTGTAAGACTGAATGAAGATGAAATGAAATGGTAGAGAGGAAAGGGGAGAATTTGGTAACAAACACACAAAGATTACAAGCCCTGACTTTGCTGCCATGGGATCAGAAGCTCACGTGTACAGACAGTATTAGGGCTGCTCAGTCTTTGGGCTCACAGAAGTAGCACTGATGGCATTTCTCCAAGGATTTGCATGGATGCTGTTATGATGTCAGCCTAGCTGAGACGTTTCCAGTGTAGCCATTGGTATTTGTAACCTGGAAACCTCTTTTTGTTTGTACATGGAGTAATATATGTGTGTGTTCTGGAGTTCTTTTGGCTAGTTTGACACCAGAAGGTAAATAATACAGGACCATATTAAATTTAAGAGTCAGCTGTCACCCCACAATGAACAAAGATATTCAGAGGCTATTGCAACTGGCTGAAACTAGGTACAAAATTGCTACAGATAGATAAAATTCAATCAAACTGGCTTCATTCATAAGTGGGTAAAATCAAGAGCTTCTAAGCATATTTAAATACATTAAAAGTTGCATTTTCAAATGGAATTATAATAATTAATTCCCATTATTTTGCTGTTTAAAAAAATATGACAAGCCAAACCCATGAGAACAGTAACCTAAAATTCTTGCGTAGTTTGTTGAAAAGGGATGATTTTCCGGTTTGGCCTCCAGGTCTACCTTAGCATTGCTGAAACGTGGCAGGAGGTACCTGCCAAATAGCTGCCCCTTCTCCAGGGTTCAGGATGCACATTTACAGATACTCTCACCCAACAAAGTGCCAGCACTGGGCCAGGACATGGTGTGTGACTATTAATCTGCTACAGCTCAGGCACCTGCTCACCAGAACATGACTGAGACCTTCCTTGCTCTTTTCTCAAAAGGAATTTTGAAAGCAGGAATGTTTCCTTATCAAGAACAGCAACTTTCAGACAGGCAGCCTCATGACTGCTGGATCAGATAAAGTAGCTATGGAATTTATATGGTCCCTATTACAGAGTATCTGAATATGATATGTCACAACATCATGCTGACATTGAGAAATATTTAATCTGTTCATTTCCCTGTATAAAGGATGAAACTGAGGCAGAGAGAGAGCAGCTAAATTGCATTTGGTTGCCCAGAAAGTTTGCAGTCAAGGGAGGACCTAAACATAGGCAGTCAGGGTCCTCAGCTAGCACACTGCCCTCTATGCAGCTCTTCCTAAGTTAGTATTTGTGAGATTTTCATTAACAATGATGCTTATAAGCTGCGTAAACTACATGGAGATGTTATATCTGATGGGAAAATCGTTGTCAGACGTTTGCAAGAGGCCCCGTGTTGCCATATGCACCCTTTTTGTGCCCTGTACAGAACCTGCACTGACTCCTGTGCCACAGTGAACAAATCATGGACTTTAACAGTAGGCCAAGTAGTCTGGTGGCCAGATTATACAATCTTGCCCAGCTGTCAATACTTGGCTGTTTCTGTTTAATACAGCTGCAAGAGTGAATCATGGACTGGAGCTGCCCTTCGTCACACTGTGAACTCTCCAAATCATCACACTGGGAGGTTGACAGTGCAGCATTTCAGAAGTGTACGGGGAGTGAGTAAAGACATAAGAGGCATAAGGTGGGGGGATAAGGCAGCCATACTGCTTTAGCTGGTAGAAAACAGCGCTCTTACAAACCAACCAGCCATTGGCCAGCCCCAGTCTAACCTCTTATCTTTTGTCCTCGCTTGACTTACCCTACACATCGGGACTAACTTCTGCTCCATTGCTTGCTGGCTGGAAGTTGAGCATTTGAATCTTACATGTACACTTTGCAAAGCAGCAAACAATAAATCTCTCCCAGGGACTGATGTAACTCACAGACACAATCTGACATGCTGATGGTAGAGAGACATCCTGACCTAACTGAACTTCCTTGCTTTTGCTGACAAGAATTAGAAGGTTCCCTTTGCTTTCCTTTGTACATAAGCCCTGCCTTCAATGCTGCATTGGTGATATGTTGTAGATCGGTTTCTACTAGTTCTTTTTCCAGAATGAACCAAGCACTTTCTCTTTTTGGTTATTACATTACCACAATAACGGCCTGACTTACCCTGATGAGCAGCTGAGCCTGAGAAGGGTGAGGAACACTTTGAATCAACCCCAGCGCTTTGTGCTGAGAGATGTTATCTATTGTTCAGCAAAAGTAATTTTTGTGCAAGAGGAAGAGATAAGATAATATGAAAAACATTAGACATTTATTTCCATTTCTTATATTCCGATGCACAGAGGTTTAAAGAGTGTTACAGAGCACTTTCTTAAGATGCATTAGAAAATGCATTTTTATATATTGAAATTATTTATATAACAGCAAAAACATGTTAAATATTTGTGGGCATACTAAGAAAAAGGGGCTGTTGAATAAATATACCTGTCATCTTTTAAAACCATAACTATACAGAGAGTGAGAACACACATAATATTTCTTATACAATCATATGGCTTTTATAAATCTAAGGATAAATCTGAACCCTGCATCTATAATCTCCTGAATCAACTTTGGAAGCTGATTGTAATCTGCCACTCAAACACAGGTTTCATAATCTTTCATAACAGATGAAAGGATAAATAATCCCAATCTACTCTCTCTGTAAATAAACAAAAATGGCTTCTAATTCAAGAAGGTTGCTTCTGATGAAGTCATATTCAGTGTGGGTAAGGGTATCAATACCCACCATGCAGCTGTTTCAGTTCAGCTGAACAGGGTTGGTAGCTTTAAGTAAAGACTTTTAAGAAACAATGAAACCAAATCCAAAACTATCTGCTGATACACAGCCTATGAGCACATCTTCCATTTCCTCATGCTATCTGTGCTTTTATCTACACTTCCGATGTACTTAGCAAAACTCCATGGGTTGCAAACCATGTACCAAACCTGAAGTTCATGCACAGGCTGTTGAGTTGCAAGTTGAGATCGAACGGTGCATAACATAAAAGAAAAAATGAGTAAGAATAGCTTTGTGGCATTTTTCTCTCAATATCACCTGAAGAAACAGAGAAATAGAGTTCAACAAAGCATGTTAAATGGATATAGGTATGCTAACTTCAGGGCTGCAAACACATGTAGTCCAAGGGAAGCTTCAGTCCTAATGCAGCAGAGGCAGTTTCTGGTCATCTGAAGACAGCATGATGTTCTTGGGGTATTACCAGTTCAGCAAAACACTTAAGTGAGAAAGTTACTTACATGATTCAAAGAAAGAACTTTAGTCAGAAGTCCAGATGTTATAACAGACTGTATTGTCCGTCTGAGTCAGAAGATGTCTTGGCGTTAGATTTGATCCAGGAGCATAAGGAGAAAAATACAGGCTCAAGATAACTGTGAAGAATCCCACAGTCTTCAGAACAGAAAGAGATTTCACAGAGGCTTTTACCGGTGCTAATACCAGAAATTCCTTCTCTTCCTCGAGTTCTGTCAACTCTTCAGAATTTCCTTAGATTCAAAATTGTGTTTATTTAACACAGAGAATATGCTTCAGGAGCATGTGTGGATATAGACTTGAAACCATTGTGTTATTCTGACAGTTTATGAGGTTTGAATATTGAGATTTTAATGCCACTTTAAATTTGAAGTTGATTTATCTTTTCAACAATTTGCCTAACTTGACCACAATGTTGTTTTGGCTGGGGATTTGTTTGGTTGGTTTATTCTTTGCTTGTTGTTTTGTTAGGTTTTTGCGCTGGTTTTTTTTCCCCAGAAGAAATCAGGAGGAAGAAGCCCCCTTTATTTTTATTTTCAAAAGACAAATATTATGTTTATGTGATTAAAAAAACCCAAAATACCCACACAAAAAACCCTTATGAATTCTCTCTTTGTTCCAGACGATTGTAACGCTTCTGAATTAGGCAAACCATTTGGTGTGTGCATGCGAGACCATAGAATGAATTTTATTACAGCTACAAAACAGATTTTCAGAAGTCGCTTAGTAACTGAGAGCAGATGAAAGGGGAACCAGCTGAGATCTGTGCGCTGCAAATTGTTTCCCCATGATTAAACTATTTCATCCTCCGGGCTAACATCTCTGTACTTGTTTGGCAACAAGTGATAATGTTAGTGATAAAAGTCTCTCCTGGATGATCAGGGAAGGATGATAACAGTTATTGTTAACTTTTTCTTTTGTGGTTAGGAAACACTTCATTTGCAGATATTTTGCCAAATACATTGAAATATGAGGAATTAATAATAATAAAATAAAAAGAAACTAACATTGTCATATCGCAGCATTGCAGAAGCTTGTCATGTATTGCTAGAGTTTTGCCTTGGGAAGAATGCTGAGAGCATTTATACTCCATTAGTACAGTATGTGGCTGTGCTGCAGTTTGACCCAATTAATTTTGCTTTAATAATATTTTATTTTAATTACAAATAATAATTCAGGTTATTGCTATGCATTACTAGTTGTCACAAATTTAAATTTACTACTCACAGCAAAACATACAGATAGCTACTAAACTTACAACAGACTCCTCTACAGAGTGATAGAGAGAAATACTATTTATCCCCCAGGATAAAAAAACTAGATTAATAAAATATGTCGAACAAATGATGTTCAGCACATTTTATCCATTGTTAAAGGTTTTTTTTTACTTGTTTTATAGTGTTACATTTTGCATGAAGCATTGCAAACCTATGGGCATAATTTTCAAAGATGAGTCTAACCCAAAACTATGCATTTGTATTTTTTATCAGGTCAATGGGAATTCTAAGCATTCAGTGTCTTTCCAAACCAAGTCACATTTTTAGGTGCTGTAAGGCTGAATTTTGACTAGTACTTAAAAATATAGTTTGAGCTGATGTTTAAAAGCATTCCTGACTAAAGGCTTAATTATCAATTGAAACGCTAGTTTCCTGTCGTTCGAATTTACAGTTTTGTCTTAATCTTTGTGTGTGTGTGAAAACTTTTGGAAACATATGGAATCATAAGTTTGAAGAAGTGTAGACAAGGCAAAAGAAGGATTTTTTGAGCCATTTAAAGTCAGATAGGGATTAAAAATAAATAAAGTAAAATCACAGGAAACTGATACCAGCATACAATAATTGCTACAGGAATCTGAGCACTTGGACTCTCCCAAATGCAGCAGCACTGCCTGAACATAAAGACACCCCTTATTTCAGCATGTGTGCGCAAATGTGTGCAGAGGCTCCCGGGAAGCTGCTTCCTAGCTAGGGAAGGTTTATATGCAGCCTATTCAATACCAGAACTTCTTCTACTAAATGGTTTTCAAATACAGTTCATTTTCATGCCATGATCTTTAATGAAAAGTGCCTGCTGAGCGCAGTACAAACCATTTGGTGCCCCAGTGTCAGGGGAGGAAAAGAACAACATTCAGTAAAACTGAAGGTTTTTATTATCACGTCGTAAATGAACAAATGGCATCTGTCAATACAAAGGAACTCATAGGGGGTATAGAGAGGAAGCTTAGTTATTACACTCAGGGTGTGCTGCTGAAGTGACAAACTGGAGTTTTATTAACATGCCAGTTATAGATCTCCTCTTCCTCCCCCACCACCCCAACCCTTTTCTTTTACCTCCTTCAATTTGGTACATACCAGAACTGCTGTAAAATGAGCTTTGGTCAGACAGTGCTCACCGTTTAATGCTGGAAGTTGCAATCATCACTATGAGTAATTAAAAAGCAGGGGGCCTCTGCATTCAGTATGAAAACCTGGCCCCGGATTTGGCCCTACTTTGGAGAACATCACTATGCGGGAACAGGCAGCGAGCCTCTCTAAGCTCTAATCCCATCATAGTTTTCGTATTTAGGCAATAAACATCTTTCACTGCACTGATAAATGACAAAGGTGTTTATGAGCTTCAGGAAACGTTTATACCAAATGTATAAAAAACAGAGGTGGGATCGTTCAGGCTAGCAGGGAATTTGGCTCAGAATGGAGATGCAGAGGGGAATGGGAAGGGAAGCACAGGGGGTGGGAACCTCGGCAGTGATTTTTACTGGAAGGTATTAAGGCTTTTTTCCCATAAAAGAGTTTAGTGGCCTTGAGCAGGTGTGGCTGCAAGCTGGCAAATGCCAAAAAGCAGTGCCCGGAGGTGAGCGGGGAAGCCCTGGAGACCCCCGCTCCCTGCCTGGTGAAGGAAGTGGGGCTGGAAGTGCCCCCCTGTGCCCCGCTGGGATGCTGAGCCTGGCTGCAGGTTCACAGCAGGAGCATTTCTGTGCCATAGAAAGGGGGAAAGCTGGTGTTCCTCTTTGGAAAAATCATACAATTAGACCTACAGTATACTGAAAAGAGCTTAGCGGGCCAGACCTAAATCATGTTAGCAACCATGCAAATACAGGACATTGGCCGTTTTTAATGGAAACAAGAAAATCCCAGAATCACTTATGTGTTTTGCTAGCTTTTTCAAGTGCAGGGACCAGGTTGTATTTTACTATTAGCTAGCATCAGAGCTGCATTTAAAACAAAGCATGAAAGGAAGTGCCTTTCGGTTATGACTATAAACAATTTCAGTGAGACTTCCTTTGTAAACTGCCCAGAACACAAAGTCATGCTGCTTCTTGCTGATGCACGATATGCAAGTGGGAGTTTCATACTGCCTCAAAAAGAAAGGATTGCATGCAATGAAGCTTAAGAACCAAAACTGTGAGGCCAGGAGATTGAAAAGATGCAAAGTCAAAACCAGTTTGCAGATAGACCTTGTAAATTCAAGGCTCGCTGTGCTTGGCAATGTATGGGAATGCCAGGGTGGTTGTGCACAGCCTTTAGTGGCCTATTAGATTCCCTGCTCCAACAGAGGAGCATGCTTTAACTCCAGTTTCAAAAAGACTAATAGGGTGGACATGGTCTCCCAAGTTTTTAGGGAACATCAGAGTTCTCAAAGCATGTGCTGTCTCCTACAGTTCCCCCTGGCGATGGCACACAACCAGCTCGTGTCGTACCACCGGCAATGAATTACAGCCACAAGTGTTGGAGCAAGCTCATCACAAGTGGAAATTGCGCAGACGCTGACACAGGCTGCCTGGGATAACACCTACTTGTTATTTTTCACCTTCACCTCCTGATTTCACCTTGCTCCAACATTATTAACGTGTCATGAAAACAGAAGTCAATCTCTCAGACAGGCCATGATATTGAAAACCACCCTGTTTTGTCGACCTTTTTGGGGGCTAAGCTATGCTTTGCTTCTCTCTCCAGCAGTGATCGTACCCTCTGCTGATACAGCTCAGTCAGCCCCAGAACCTTTTCACACCTACAGAGAACCTGGCTCTGCCACATGTTCAGCGCCGCTTGTCATAAAAAGATTTATCAGAACCTTTGCACAAAAGCTGCACTTCCTTTTACCAATGGACAAATTAAAAACCCTCTTAAAACCAGAATAAGCACAGGGATGTCGCCTTCTGTAGGGGATTTTATGTGCCCATTTTCCCCTCATGCAGACTCCTGTTTTACAGCTTAATAACAACAACCACTTAGCTCCAGTGTCTGCTGCAAAGAGAAAGGAAAGCAAATCAGGGTACTTGGCTAAGACCATCCTCCTTCTACCCTCTTTGTCTAGAAGAGTACCATCTCTTGGGCCTCTTTTGGCCTGCTGAGATGTGAGCAGACACCAATGCAAATGCTTGGCTGAAACAGGAGCAACAAACCTGGTAAGTCTAAAACACTAAGGCACTTCTTCAGCCCTGTATGAGCACAGAACATTTCAGACAGTTCCCCTAGTATTAAAGAAGGAATCTTGCCCTAGTGGTCAATGCCCTGCAGGAGAATTACGCTGGGTTTCCAAAACAGAAGTCACCTCCACACCGCCGGGGAGGTGGGTGTGCTCTCCGAGAGTGGAACTTGTCTTCAGCAGAGATTTCACTCAAAATTAGGATAAAATGCTAATGCATAAAAGAAAAATTGCCCAGGCTGCTTTAACAACCTGTTTCTTTTCAGTTTTATATAGTGGGAGATGAAAGGGTTTGTTTACCTTTGGCAGGCAGAGGGCTGCGAACAAGCCTCAGTATTTGTCTCAAATTTAGGAAAAAATCACAGTAATTTTACTCCGTTGTCCCCACACCCTTGTGGGTTTGCCCCATATAAGAGATTTTCTTGCTGGGAGATTTCTTACAGAAAGAGCAGCTGTTGACATAGAAGAAAACGTACCTGAAAATCAACTGTTAAATTAATAATTTACATTGGAGAAATGACTGTGGGAAGACCACTTAATCTGACATTGCTGGATTTACATGTCTCTGGACCTCCGCATATTTCAAAGCTTTTCTGAACCAGGACCTTTAAAGCTTTGTCTTCAGTGACACAAAGGTGTCTTTTTACAGCCAGCCAGCAAGCCTGCAGTGGGATTTTACAGTGAGATAACTAAGTGGAGACAAGGCACTTTGGTGTTTATGGGGAGGAGGTGAGCTCATCACAGCTGCTGCTGACCTCACCTTTTCACCAGTGCTCAAGCAGCGCTGTCTGCTCTGGGGTTTCACAGCAGCACAGCTCTTGCTGCCCACTATCCTGCATGGGAAATAAAATGGGGGCAAGGAAGACACAGCACCAGGGCCAGCCTGAGCTGGGACTGCAGGAGGTGAGCCAACACCTACCTAGAGGTTCCCTCAGGGCTGGATCCCACCAGCTAGCAGGTTGACATCCAACCAGCCCTGCATATTCCAGAGGTAAAAAAGGCCAAGGGCCATGTGTGCGTGTTTGTGCCCTCTCTGTAGGCAGTGAATGCTCACCCAGATCTCAGTCACACACTTATCACAGGGGGTTTCGCTCCCCATGAGCTTCTGTATGAAGAATTCTTCCTCCTCTTAGGAAGAAGAACAGTGACGTTGTGTGAGCCCTCACAGCCAGGTGAGTGCAGAATGAAGCAGATTACTAGGGAGTTACCAGAGCTCACATCAAGCCACCTCATGGGGGCAGGATGGATAGCAGTGAGCTCCATCAGAAGACATCCAAGACAAGCTGCCATGAGCTGCAGCCTCATTCCAGTCCCAAACTGGAAAGAGACATGTATCTATAGCTTTTCACTCAACTTTTTATCTTTCTAGCCTTTTCTGTTGTATGAGCAATGAAATTAATAAAGGTTTCCTGCAGATTGTGAAATAGAATACTCCAATAAAGAGTCCAGTAAAGACTGAACACATTACAGCCCTTTCTGCAGCCTGGAAATACAGATGACCTTCTCTGATATACAGCTCTTTCCATGAAATGCATCATGATCTTTGAGACTTCTGCCTCCCCATCAAATTTAGGTCAGACCAAGCAACAAATTCTAGAGCTACTTGAGGGGAAATGTCTACAGAATAAGAGACACCACGTTATTGCCCAGGTCTCCTTTCCTGCATAAATCAGGACAGTAGGGTTTAAATTTATAAAGACTTACTTTATACCATGAGAACTGGAGACTGAAAACACCAACACCAACTACTCCTGTAGGTGCTACAATGTGAGAAAAATGTTTCTTTTGCCTGCTTGTTTTGACCTTGATTGTACAGTAGTTTTAGATGGCTAATGAGTTAATTATTGTGAATGAGATACCAGTCACGTAAAACTTTCCTATTTTCTCTCCTAATGGAGATTTATGCATAACATGCCAAAGCTCCTTTTGTAGCTGATATGCATGTGACTCAGTCACATGGGTAGTTTAAGCACAAAATTCTCCCCCCCCCGATTGTCATGTACAAACAAAGGCAAAATCCATTCAGTTGAGACGGGGGAAAAGCCTCAGCTGAGGGTTGGTTTTGATTTTTCTTTCTTTCTTTTTTTTTTTTTTAATTTTAATAAGAAAGTAATTATTTGAATTGTGAGGAAAGGGGTTGTTATGAAAGCAAGCCCAGGCAATGGTCATCCTTGTCCAAGGACAGACACTAAAATAAATAGGATGAGATCATCTGAAAAAGTTACTGCCACATAAACTACGGTGAGTACAAGCACTGCGACCCGTGGTCATCTTCAGTGTAGTATAGTGACTACAAAAGGGATATAAAATGTATGGAACTTTTTTCACCTTTTAGCTCATGCCTCGGTAAATTGTCTCGTCCTGCTGATACATTGCTGTTTGTCATGAATGATCTAGAAATGAAAGGAACAAACACAAAACAAATCACTGAAACATTTCACACCTCATCATCAAACCCATGTCCAGAAAAGCTGGGGAGAACTCTTTTGTTCTGCTCTGCCAACAATCATGAGGGGAGAATCAGGCTATATATTTTTTGTTAGAGGCACTAAAAATTCTGCTTTCACAGGATAAATCCATGGCATAGATTTTTGAAGTCAGTATTTTTTTAAAGTAACAAAACCAATACTGATATATTGCTACAAATACCCGACATGTTTTCTAACAACTTTCATCTAACAAACTTCATAAACTGTTGTAATTGAGGAAAAACACCCTTGTGGAAAGAGCATAATTAAACTTGGTTGCATGGGAAAACTGAAGCATTGAGACAGTTTCAGTGCATTTTCCAGCACAACTAACAGTCGCTGTAATTTCTTCCTCTACTCTTTGCATGTGATAAATAATAATAGTTTATTTTACTATCCATTTAACATACTTTTCTCTTGCCATTCAGCAGCAGCACTGTTCGCTTTCTGGGACAGGCACATTGTATTTATACCAGGATCAGATAAGCCTCAGGCACACCTACAGCAGTCTAGGAGCCAGACTGATCACATTTAGAATAAGAATTTACCATTGTGTTACTATTCATATTCAGAACCAGATAAATGAATTTGTCTAATCTCTACAATGCCTCTTGGCATTGCATTAAAATTCGCAGTACTTTAAAGTTTCCCATCAAAGATGAGACGAGGCAGCCAGCTCTCACCAGCAGTTATCAGGCAGCACTGGTGAAGAGCATTTGGGGTCCAACTGCTGATGAATGGGAAATGGCAGTTCAGAGCATCACATCCCCTTGTAGCCAGATGACCCACTCAGGACAACAGCTAAGCAGGCACATAGTGCCATGTCCACCAGGGCCATCTGGAGGTCTGTTTTTGTCCGTAGGTCCCTTCACTGCTACATTCTGAACCAAGCTGATCAGAAAACAAAACAACCTGGACCTGATGTTTGTGTTGAAATTTCAGGTGGATTTTTCTCAGTCTTTTCTCTGCATGTCCCCATAAGAGCTCTGCTGGCATATAGAGACAAGAGTGGATAAATCCAGCATTATTCTTCTCTGCTTCTTCTGGCATAAACTATTGCATTCCTTTAAGATCTATGAAAGATTATTTGAGTGAGAAGTGAATGTCTCAGCAAATGACTAACTGACCTTCCACCTATGATCATGACCCCAAACCAGATGAACCTCTTGAAGAAATATTTTGGATTCAGCTAGGAAATGGCAGTGTGACTGAAACAAACTTGGCAGGGCTGTTCCGCACTCTGGAAGGACAATGCCGTGGCTAGGAAACCTTTGTCTACTGCTTTGTCTTCTTTAGTTAAATTAATGGTCAATTTTTCCACATACAAGAGAAGACACAAGGAACTTTTCAGACTGTAGTGGTAATAAAAAAGAGTAATTTGTTTAAAAAATACATTTCAAGTCCAGAAAATAGCTTTTGTGTCTGTAAATCAGCTACAAATTAAAGTACTTGAGGTATTTTTTTAGCTAGTTGTTTTGGCTTTGGTTTTGGTTTTAAATTGGCTTACAGTAGATATCTGACAGTATTTCTGAACAGGGAACAATAGGTGTCTAAGAGTTTATCTTTTAGTCTCACAAGAGTTATGCAGGCATTCAGATAACCTGTGTGATAGACCTTCATACAATAAGAGAAAAAGAGGTAGGAACACCAATGGCATGTGATGTTACAGTAAGGAGAAAAACTGTGCTTAGAGACTACGTAGATGATGGCACTTCAAAAGTATCAAGAGGCTCAAAAAGAAAGGTCTCAAACACAAATGAAGTTTTTTATTACCCTCATGAACCATAGTAGGTTTTGACTGATGTTTAGTCTTTGGTCTCTCCTCAGTGACACTGCCGATGAGGTCAGAAGTCCTCTGTTCAGGCATACATGTAGGAGCCAACTTGATGGTGCTGTGCAGGGCTGTGTTTTGCTGCTGCATATTGGGAAGTATCTCTAGGGGAAAAATCTTCAGTGCTAAACAGCATCAAGATTGGGGGAAAAAGCTTCAGTGCTAAGCAGCATCAAGATTATATCTTTCTTTGCTTTTTACTTTTAAAACAATGATGATAACTACGAAAAAAACCCTGGAAGAATCTCAAAAGCTGACTTCATAAAAGAATTGGCTTAGGCAAGAAGCAGAAAAACCTCTCAGTTTAAGACACAATGAGTTTACAGACTATCACTAATTAACTCAATTTCCAAACAGCGCCCTGGGCAGAGGGAACAGTTTGCATCATCTCAGTTTTGAAGAAAGAAAGTTTGAAAAATGCAGCAGGAACTGATGTGCACAGACCCCAGTGAGACCAAATACTCCTGACCTCTTTCGGCTTTTCTCTTGCTTTTTTTCCCCTTCCTTTTCTTTCTTCTTATTTTTTTTTTTAATTTATTTAATTTTATTTTATTCCCTAAGTGCTTCCGTTCTTATTCACCTTCAACATTACTGCTTAAAATGAGGTAGTTTTAAAATTCCAGACTTTCCTTCCTTTTGCACATTTTAAACTAAGGGATAAAAATCCCCCAACAATTTATCACAAACAGCAATAAGATACAGCTATAGTGCAAGGTCTAGTTAGACATTTTAGTCATATGACCTTCATCTTTGCAAGGATCTATTGTTACATTCCATTTATTTTTGTCAATATTGACATCTGACCATGGACACAAAATGATCTTTTTTTCCTGCCTATACTCTCCTGTCCAACTTTGCATTAAGAAAGCAATTGAAAAGCCTAATGCATGGAAAGTGAATCTTTTGTATTCACTATAATGCCCAATTTTTCCTTTGGAGTTACCAAAGCTGTCCAAACAAGAGCTAGATTTTCCCTTTCAGGAGAGAAGAATAGAAACTTTAAATGAAATCAGAAGGTTACTTGACCTGTTAGAAACTCTGAGGTAAAACTGATGTGAAATTATAACGTAAAGCCATGTGAGGCTGTTACAGAGACCATTGTGCATTATACAATCTCATATTTTGAACAGAGCTAAAAATGAAAAAGATCAGAAACTTGGAATGATTATGCCAGCTGCTAAACTATCATATTTTGTGTTGTTGCCAGGATGTGAACCTGAATATGATTTAATTTCAATGTAGTCACAGTGAAAGATTGATTATGAACAATCAATCTATCAAAAGGCCTTTCAAATAACTATGAAAAATGTTGCTGCTTGCAACTGGATTTCAACCAACACTTTGCAAGATGAGTCCTGAGTACATCTTGCTCACCCTAGCCACGCATTGCCACCCCAAAAGCAAATCTTGGACTTCTGAACCTCGGCAGCATTTTTACATACATCAAGTCCTGAAAGTGGTGTATAATTTCAGATATTCAAAGTCCAGCTATTGCACTGACATAGAAGGACTATCAGAAAGTAGTGATTCCACCTAGGAGAATACCACATCTACTTGCAGACAACTTCCCAGCCTCTGGTGAGAAAGTACTGTGAAACAGAGGAAAAAACCCTGATTTCTACCCACTGCAGCAGATTTTGAGCCGTGGCTCTACCACTGAACATGCAATAGAGATGAATTTGGTGCTTTTGCTCCAGGTTAGCTTGAAGCGCACCAAATAAAGCACCAAGTTAGCCGTTAAATCCTGGAGCTGAATCAGAAGGTATAACATTTACTGCATTAAATCTTCTTCTGGCCCCCTAATGTTGTGTAATAGGCATCCAACAAAGAAAGGAGGTTGCACTGCCAGTGGCTTTATATGAGAAGGCAAAAAAGGGAAAAATTGTGTTTGTAGCCATTTTACCAGAAAACCATTTAACATCAGCTTGTCTCTCTGCTATGCTTGTTTAGCAAGACAGGCTTGGGACATTTGAGGCATTGCTTGTACTCATCATAGCCAGAGAAGGAATCACCCTGCTTAGTTGAGATCACTCCAAGCCCAGATCCAAACTCTAAATTATGCCATGATTACAGAGGTGCACAGTTATACAGCCATATACTGTAACATACTTTTGCTGTAGTTTTAAAGAGAGGGCAGAATTTGTTATGAAGATGACAAATAATACATGAACACATTGCTGTACAGTCATTGCTAGCTCATAAATTTCCAAAGATTATACAAATGGAATACACGAGTCTGGTTTAATCTGCCTTCTACCCAAACAAATACATATTCTGAATGGCAAAGTGGGTGCAACACAAATCTTTTTTATGCAGCCATGAAACACTTTACATACTTTACGAATTTTCTGGTAAAAAAAAAAAAAAGGCAAAAAATAATAAAAAACCCCAACAATTTTGAGAAAATTGCTGTATTTTATTGCACAAGAATTAAAGGAATGGGTGATATTATCACTACTTAGAAAGGTGTTTGTCCTTTAAGCCAAGTGCCTTTTCTTCTCTCTACATGCATTTCGCAACCACTTCTTTTTGATTAAATTGTTTTCTCCCCTAGTTTTGTGCATTAGGTTGACAATGCCCAGAATTGCCAGACAGTTTTGTCGCTTATGCCACAGACTTTACTATTCCTTTGAACCTGGCTTGTGTAAAAGAAGTTTTTCTTAATAAGTAGTTGTTCATCCTTTGATATGCACATCTGGATGTGCCTCTTATCTGCAACATGGTAATGCTGCTTCCTGAAGATAATGATAAAAGAACAACTGCAAATAACAAAAAAGAAAAGAAAAAAAAGGGCAAAAAGCCCCAGATTTCTTTAAAAAAAATCATCGGGGTGGAGAAAAGGGGAAAACTTTTTTGCCTCATTTCTTTGGCTCTTTATAGTAGCAAAACAAACCACCCCAAAGAGCAGAACGAAAACAGCTGAAAGATTTCCATACAGCAATCAATGGCACTATAGGTGTGATGATATATAATCTCTTTGAAAAGTCTTCTATAACTCAAATAAGACTTGGTTTGGATCTCAATGTGCTATCATAACATAAATATGAATAAATAAATCATAAGTATGAATAATCACAAATTAAAAATCATATTTCCCAGTGCAGCTGATGAGCTGGCAAGGAGGAAAATCATCTATGTCTGGGACAGTTTTTCCAGTGTATGACGCTGTACCATGTTTTGCATCATGGAATTGGCAATATTTTCTGTAACTTTTAGAACAAAACTGTTTAGCATCACTTTAATCATGCCTCCACGAGTTCTCCAACCAGTTCCTAATCTCAGTTGCTTCATCTATTTTCACCACTGGGAGTTGAGGAAAATGGTTGGTGGGGGAAGGATGAATCCCACTGCGCACAAGACACTGCCAAAATGCATCTGAGATTTCAGTGCTTTCCTTCAAAAGGTGTGATTTGCCTATGCACTAACTGCCTCAAACAAAGTGCTCCAAATAGAAGTTTGAAGGGCCCAAAATGAAGCCAAATTCACAGAAATCTCTGCTTTGCCTATGACACACAGCTGAAGCAATTCCCTTATCTCTGTGAATATTTCACAGCTGCTTTTCCCTGGGACAAATCAGGAAATAACAAATCAGACTTTTTGGTCACTGCCTTCAGTCGTTAGCTGTCTGCTGCATATCCACATGCAGCGATGGTTAAGAGGTGAACAGCAGAAATTCTGCTCCTTATAAAACTGCACTGCAGGCACAGGGCTGCAGAGAGAGTTGCCGCTCCGAGTACTGAATGCACCAGTGCCTGTGGTGCTGGACCCGTCTTAGCCTTACAGATAACATTCATGAATTGATCCCTCATTAGTATGCAGCAGGCATGGGAAAATGATAAACTCCTATTAACACTGTCATGGCAACTGAAAAAATGGCTGCTTTGGAAGAGCAAGGTCCACAACAGAAGAAAAGCAAAGGCCTCTTTCCTTTCTTCTGTTTGACATCTGTTGTTTAACATACAAAATTGTATTATAGTGACACACACTAGCACAGGCATAGTTAAAGGTTTGTCAGTGATTGTTATCATTATCAGCTCCTATTTTCAGGGCTTACGTGGCTCATCTCTGAAATTTTGCTCCAGGCTGCAACCTGTCATACAGGATTTCAGCCCAACAGCAAAATTTATTGTACAGAGTTTGTCTGGATTATAGCTGAGCAGAAGAGAAAAAGGAAAGTTGCCATTAATTAATTCTTCTCCTTTGTGACAAAACCTCACAAAATGTACTGTACATATCATTAAACTAAGTTAATTTAAGTACTCCTCTCAAGAAATTAGAAGTCCAAGGCCTATTTGAAAAATCCTATCAGTTTTTAGGGTGACATAATGTTAAATCAACTGGATCTGTTTTAATGTTAAATAAATATAACATTGTTAAGGTGATTTATGTATTTGATATGAATTATGGTTTTGTCATAATATACTGCATTTACTTCCAGAATAAACAGTTCGTGTCACTTCCTACTGAGCTTGTGGCTCGTAGCGTGGGTTTTTACCACGTACAGGTAGTACCTTATGTTGTACCTGACTGTAGTTCTGGTGACCTTGGGGCTCCATTTTCTTGTTTTTGAACTGAGGACAATTACTACAGTTATAAAATATTTCATCTGTCGCCCTGTGAAGCAATATAAGTGCTAAGTATTGTCACGGAGTCTGAATTGATTGGTCAGAGATTCAAAAGGCTAATAATTAGTCTCCCTCATTAAGGAGGGCAATCCATAGGCTGTGATGCTGTACTCAAGAGGGGCTGTGGGAGGGGAAGGTCCTGCTCCCCACGCTGGCTCCTGCCCACCTACCCCTGCCCTGGCTCTGCACCCCTCCAAATTTAATTCCTTCAACTTGACATAAAAACCAGCTCCAATAAAACCATGGGGGACAATGTGGAGACCTCAGCAGCGAGTCTGTGCCATGAAAACCCAGACCTCGCACCCGCACTTACAGTTTCACAGCAAGAAAAAATAATTGAAACTCTTATTATTGCCAGGTTAGTTTTACTTGGGCCAATTCCCAATATAGTTTTAGTCTGGATACTCCACAGCCCCCTCCTTCGAAAGCAGGGGACAGTGATGCGCTGTTGGTTATCCCAGTGCCCGCGGGAGTGATCCCATGGGGACCTCCTTGCAGTTACTCTTTAGTTGCTTCCTGTGGCCACCTGTGGCCAACCAGCCTAGCTGTTGTCTGAAACTGGTCTCTAATCAGGGCCCAGAAACTAAAAAATACATGAATAAATAATATTTGATATTTTAATCTTTGTGACAGGGACTGTTGCTACCCAGGCTGTCTGAAAAACCCAAATGCACAGCTATGTGCTTGGTTATGGTTCTGCACTTCTCACCCTGTGGTGGCCGTGACATCTGCTCCCAGCTTTTGCTCCCAGGTCAAGCACCAGGATAGCCATCTTTTGCTTTTGCCCATTAGCTGGTGCATTTACAGGATTAATCCTTCTTCCAGTGTTTTACACTTATGTACTATGGGCTGAGATGCTGCTAAACGTCTGACAGAAGGAAAAAGAAAAAAACCAACCCACCAACAAATCTGTCAGTCTGAGGATCTGGTTCAGATTTTACCTATGTCTTGTCTTTTTCATTTCCATGGATTTGGGGCAGAAAGTTCCTGTTGACACAAGGGCCCTTATTCCCATGGCCTCCTGTCCTTCTTTTGGAAGATCCATTTTCTTTTAAATACAGCCTCCTCCAGCTAATCACGCACATTCATCTTACCTGGGTTGCCTCTCATCACTCTTAGCTGCAGCAAGACCCCAGGATTTTCTGGCATTAGGATGCCTCCTTTTTATCCGACAAACTGCTATGGGACAACTGCAAGACTGTGATATCTTTAACAGGTTTCTCCATGAGCTGCAAATCATTCACATCCCCTGCCTTACACAACTGCATCTCTTATCTTTTGAAAGAAACTATGGAGAAAACAATAAATTTTGCAAATTATGAAATTTATGCAAAATAAATCACCTCATATCTGTGAAATTTGGTGATTAGCATGCCAAAGAACAACATAGGCCTGAATACCATCTGCATCTTTCAAAGGTCTATAAGAAATGCATTTTTCTCCTGTGCACCTGCATCTATTAATTGCTTTCCCACAAGAACTCCCTCTCCTTAAGTCTGAAGCTGTGCTGTGTGCAGATAAATGTGCAAAGAGGTGATCTAATTTAATTTCCTCTCATTAATAGCTTTCCTCCATGGCAACATATCAACTGTGACAATAAGGACACCTGAGTATACACGTATTCTGTGCAGTCTCCTTGTATGTGGAAGCATATCAAGCTTATTAAATGAAACAAAAAGAGAATTTTTAAAGGTGTTTCAAGCAGTTTGTTGAGAGTTAATTGATGAGGGCAATATTTCAAGCTGAAGACATGGGTTTATACGCAGTTTTAGGCAAAGACAGGCCTAGGATTTTAGTTTTTTATAGCTGCTGCTAGATCTTCATTATCCCTGCAAAGATCTTACACAAAGAGGGGAGAAGGGCAGCCTTCTCTTAACACAGTTGAGGGTAGGAGGCGGCAGTGTTCTCCAGCCGAATAAGGGCCAGGGAGAGAGGTGTGAACCCAGCACTGCCATCCTCCCATTACTCTCACCCAGTTGTTAACTACAATGCTGGGCTATTTAAATGCTAATATTATTTAGCATGAAACAATCATTCAGGTTGGAGTCCCGGATTTTCTGTGGGGGGAAAGGAAAAAGAAACTTTGAAAACATTGCCTTGCTGTTCCCCAGGACAGCTCCTCACTCATATGTATTTTTGGGAAGGACATGCTGACAGTGCCTCACAGTTGATACAGGGGGCTTGGTTTTTTCAGTTCTCTATAGTTTCAGCTAGGTCCTTGTTAAATATAGACAAGTTTTGCTTTTACCTGGTTTTCTGTTCTTTATCTGAGTGTGATTTTGTAGGTTTTCTTTGTGTCAGATCTCATAACACTCCTGCACTCTCTTCATTATTTTGCAGAGGAAAGGTAGAAATGGAAAATCCATTGCAAATGGGCAAAGTGCAAGTCCCAAGTTGGATTTCATTGTGTTACCCCATTTATGAAGAGGAGAGGAAGAAGACAGATCACAAAGTGTACTTTTCTGTTGGATCATTTCTTAGATAGCAGTTTTCTTTACAGCCTGTGCATTGAATATCACACGATAAAACCTGCCATTGTTCAGATCCCAGTGGCTGGTCCAGGCTGATGACAATCCATGTTAAAAGAAGTCATCGCTGACATTACAAAATAGAAGTGCTGCACTCAGTTTGCACCCCTGGAGCTAAGATAATGCACAAAAAGGACACCAAAATCTGCTACTGTCCAGAGAAAAGAACAAAACTAGAGGCCATTGAGGTGACTGGACAGGAAAATGATGCCAGATGAAGAGCTGAACAAAACTTGCAACTTCCTCACTGCAACGCTGACATCCTGGATTTAGAAATTCCTTTCTCAAAGCAATTTAATTCCTTTCAGCTTCCAAAAAAACCCCATAAAAATCCTGACAGTGTATATGCGCTCCCTTAGTTTTCAGTAGCTGCTGAATGGAGATGCTGCTCTGCTGGCCACCGTTCAGATGGAAGCAAAACTCCTGTTTTCTAGGAAGAGGGAAAGAAATTGGGAAACAGCTGCTCTGACCTGGGGATCTTCCCTTATCCTGGCTCCCAGCCCCCTGGGAAGGAGTTGGTCGGCCTTGTCCTGGTACAATCTGCCTTGTAGGTATGCCCTGGAGCTAAAGATGTCCTATGCCAAGACTCACAGAGTGGTTGTCCAAAAATAATACAGACCTCAGCAGGAAAAGGGAAATGGAAATGAACTGGAGATTTCTCTCCCTGTCCCCTGTTTTGGCTTTCTGTAATTTAAGCTAGAACAACATTTTGCACTCCTCTTCTCCCTCCCCATTTACTGGTCTGGTAAATGTCTACATGGTTTGAGAGTGAAACTGCCAACCTACCCTGGAGGTCAGAAAATTCAGAGCACCATCTCAAAACCCTCTGAAGACAATCTGTCTTTGCTGTCACGCTTTCACAATTTCAGTGAGCTCTGGTTTAGCCCGTGTATAAACTGCTTTCACATTCGTGCATGCTCTGAAGCTCGATGAGAGAACACTACTTGGTCTGGATCTAAAACCTGTTATAAACTTAAATAAAACAACAAAGCCAAACATCGCAAGTGTTTGTTTCCAAATGAGATTTTCTGTCCCAGTTCTGCAAACTCAGGAGGTTGAGAGGTTTAGCAAAAACATGCTTATCTACAGTGAATTCAAGCTCTGAGCTTGTGAAGACTCGTGTATTGCCAGTTCCCATGCATTTTTGTTTTTGAATTACACGGTATTTCCTTTAAAGAGTTTGTGAAGGAGGCAGTACCCCAATGACTATTTTTTTGGAGCAAACAGAAGCAATATCAGTTGTGCAGCAAAATGAATTTTCATTGATGTGATAGTCTTCTGAAATACACTGATATGTAAAGCAAATAGGAATTTATTCCTTCAGAAGATAATTTGTTGCATTTATCCAGTACCAGACATTATAGCACTACACAACTTAACAGAAGAATTTGCTTTATAGAGTTACTACTATGAGAAGTGAGCATGCAAAAGAGAAGAGAACAGATCCCTAAATTCAGTCTACAGAAAGAAGGAAGTAAACTTTCTCTGCAGCAGGTAGGGCTTTATGGTTTGTGTCAAGGGCATAAATTGCTGTTTGCCAGGGGCAGACACCAGGTTTTAGTTGTAGTTACAGCCAGTTTGGGAGCTGAACAAATACTATGCAGTAAAGTGGGCCCTTGGCACTATTTTCATGGCTGTGTTATCGCACTGTTATGCTCAAGCCATCAAATTCCAGTCATGAAGAATGCCACCTTGTCATGCCAGTTTTACAGGTAGTACCTAAGAAATCTCAGACCTGCATACCCAGTGTTGTTTTTATGATTCCAATGTACATCAGCAGACCTGTTTCACAGCCTGTATCTTTGAATTGCATATTACTCTAGAGGTGCTTGGGGTCAGATAGTAACAGCATTTTGTATTACAGATGTAACAAACAAACAAACCAACAAGGCTGGTAACTGATGGTGATGAAAGATGCTAAACTGGCAGCTTAAAGATGGAACGTACACTGTATAACTAGAAATAAAAAGGGTTCCCACAATCAGTCTGATTTGTCTTGTCCCAGGGAGGTCTGCACTAGGGAGAAAGCTGTTTAATACTCCAGAAACTCCTTAATAACATTGCTAGTAACAAAAAAAGTACATGGTAGTTAGAGTGAGAGTATCAATGTCTTAGAATAGCAAATGAGAATGGCTGTCAGGGATTGCTGCATGCCCAAAGCAATCTCACATTAGAAACTGAGTAATACCAGGTATTTCCCTTTTGGAGTTATTCCGCTATAAATGTCATCTTTTAGACAAGAGGTTTCAGTGATTTCTTCATTTTACAAGACAAGGCAGTGCTTAGGGAGGAACCTGGTTGTTAGAAGAAGGTGGCTTTTCTTAGTGACTTAGACATCTCTGCTCAGTGTGCTGACCTCTTCCTTGTATCTTCTCAAAATTCTTTAGCCAGGTCACTGGAGGTGGTGTTGAAAGGAAAGGGAAATTCTTAATCTAGTAAGTTTTCTCCCCCTCTAATTTTCTGAGTTTCATGGAAGTTGATGCAACACCTGAAAAATACATTTTAAACCTTCACATCACGATTCGATGTTCTGGATTTAAACCATAAAACACGAAAGGAAACAAAACCAAAATAACACTTCACATCCTGCTTTAGTCACTTGAGTCCAATAAAAATTGCCAGAAACATGCCAGAACTTCATATAATTCCTCATTATCCTGTGGAGTTTAGCATGTATGTTCCCTCTGTATTCTGGTCACATATTAGCCAAATAAAACTCAAAGCCCACCACTGTGGGAACACACTGCAAGGTCTTCTCTATAGCACAGACGAAACACCAGGTCCAATCTCACAGGGGCCAGAGTGTTCTTGTTACAGTTTAGAGGAAACATTTCTGTACATGAGTCATTTTAAAACACAGGAGGAATTTAAGGAGGTTTAGGTCAACTGAATAATCTGAGCAGATACTACAACTTCATTAAATCCACAGTGTGCAGTAATTCACATCATAAAAACTGAAGGAGAACAAAACCACCCTGTTAATTAACTTATTTCACCACTAAAGTTTTTCCCTGCTCTCATGTTAATAAAGACCTTGAAGCCTGTAATGGCTGTGATAAGATATTTGGTTACATTGATGTAATGTACTTTTTCTTATCAATAAGCAAACAGGACCCTAAGCTATTTATCTCCTTCCCATTTTATTTGGGGGATGCGGGCAAGGAGAGTTGTCTTTCAGACTTTAATATCTAATGAAACCAAGTTGACTCATAAAGCAAATAGTAATTGTTATGTGCAAAAGGGATATTTTCATTTTTCAGTAGTATTTTCAGGTTTTGTCAAACAACCTTTGTAACAGGCTGCAGTTATACATGGGATTTACCATCTGCAGAGTGCTTTTGCATAGGTCAGCCATTACAAGCACCCTTGTCAGAATAAGGCATAGTAATGCACAGATGTCCCTTGGGAGACCTAATGTATGAGGCTAAGCACATAATAGGCTTTAATTTTTCAAGGGGAGAAGTCACTTTGGAAGATGCGAGAAGGGTTAATGCTAGGGAGCCAAATGACATCTGGACGACTGCAATCAATTCATTTCAAGAAAAGTACAGTGGTTTGGGTTGCAGGAAACATTGATGGGGGCAATAACAGCTCCTCAATGCCATCCACCCCTCCCTTTTTGTGTGTTTTTCAGTTGTGTCCTGTGTACGACTGTAAATCCTTGGCATGGGGATAGCATCACAAACATAGACTCTTAAGAAGGTTGAAAAGGGAGCTAAATAGAGCAGAAAAAGATAAACTGATTTCCCTCCAGTTAATTTTCTCTCATTTCTGGTGTTCCCTGTCACTGTTTAGCAGTTCAGATTTTTTTTGGTCCAACAGATCACTGCCAAGTCCCACACCTCATGCAAGTGAAAACACAACACAAAATTTTGCACTTGCAGAAGGTAGGCTGGCCTGCCTTCATATTATCATGATTTATTTAAAGGCAGGTCCTATTCTATTTTTCATTTGAGTGATCAAATCTTCCTGTTGCTCTGGGGAAAAAACCCCCAAAGGTAAAGGTACTGAAACATCTTTTAAGTCATTTTAAGACAGAATATCTCAGCAGGGAAGCCCTATAGGCTGTGATGGTTATAAAGACCATCTGTAGCATCACTGAACACCAACTGCTCCCAGTCACTTCCAGTTACCCCTTTCCTATTTAGACCCATGTTTTTGAAATAGTAGCAAGCTGATGGTGTGTATTTTCTCTCTGTTTATCAGGGCATCATCTGAAGTTGAGCTGTCTAATCCTGAAGGTATTTTAGCTAAACAAAACTCATGTACTTTATTGACTTGGACTGTGGCATATAACCTCTAGCGTGAGCTAAGACTTGTGGACAGCCACTATGCCCTTGGGAACTGCAGCATTTACTACCCTGGGGTGCAATCCACCTGAGTGGTTACCAAAGGATATGTATTCTGCATTGTCATTACAGAATTTTAGTTGCCAGTCTGTTGCATCCTGGTAGATTCACTGTGCAACTATCAGCATGCCACAGTAAATGCCACGCTTCTGGTTGGTCATTTAAAACAGTTCAAACAGGTATTTTTAAACCACATGTAAGTAACAATGCAGGATTTAGCTCTGGTAGATTATCTGGGCAACAACCTACTATCAGTCAGAAGTTTGTTCCTTATTCGTGGCTCAGCTGGCCAGCTTCCAGCCGTTACATCTTCTATTTGAGAAGCCCTCCATTTCCTTTTTGTATAGCAGGTGAAAAAACTCCTCTCCTCTCCCTTGATGCATTCCACTGCATGCAACCAAGAATCAAATCACCAATTTTGACCATGCCATGCCAGAGAAGGCAGGAACTCAGCTCATCTTCCTCCTTTCCCTTTCAAACCTCAGAGGCAGACAGTATAGATGCCTATCCTACAGCCAGCATGGCTGATATATTAAAAACATTGTATGTGCTCTAATACAGTAATATTACAATAATATCTATGGTAATAGATGCTTGCCTCATCTTATAATTCACAATACTCTGAAGCAGTCATCTGTTCTCTTTATTTTGCAGCACTCAGCCAAGCCATGTATCATCTGTAAACTTTAATCACTAATTGTATTTATGTACAAGCAGGCACACAAGCTGATAGGGGATGGTAGGAAAGAGGAATACAATGTAAATGTGGTGACCCAGTTGTTTTGCAAAAGGGGCAATGAGTCTGAAACAATAAGTTTTCTTAATAAGCAGTCCTTAAAAATAAGGATTTGGGAATCACACATTATATTCTTTAAATCTATTTCACTATGCTGAAACTCAGTAGGACATGAATATTTTAAAGCATGGAAGCTCTGCCATGTGAAGCAATCTCAGCAGAGTTTTATCTACTCCCACTCCTTCATTTGGATTCGGTATTACTTTACCCCATTTTTCACTCATACCTGCAGGTATGGGCAGTAACAGAGCTTGTAAACAGGGAAAAAAAGACTGAGGACAGCATGTGTTGCAGTTGCTCTTAGTGGAATTAAATATGGATATCAGGGAAAGAAAATATTTCCTGTAAACCCACTGGCTTCAGTTCTAGGAATTGCCTACAAAAAATTAATTTAAGAAAGCGTAATTAAATCCACAGACATCCTGCCAACAGAACGAAGCCTGAAGAGTTGAGAATTTTTCCAGAGAACAGTTGTCTATAGACAGATGAAATCACACCTGCTTTCTGACCACTCCTGCGCACACAGATTGAGTGTCCCTATGTTTTGCAGATTGCATTCTGAATGGACCTTTAGAAACATGAGAATACAGGCATTGAAATTCATAAGGTGTGTAATTCCTCTTCATCTGAGAAACAGGCAGGGTTTGGTTTGCTTCCAGTGAAGGACAGAGAACACATTTTATTAAGTCTCTACGGACACCTGCAAACACACGTGTCCTGTACACACCTCCCATCTTGACAAAATTTACCTGTGGAGACAAATGTGGTTTTATAATGGCCAGTGATCTGCAGCACTGATGCTGCAGAGGACACAAGGGCAAAGATTTCAAAGCTTCTGTACACAGAGGGAAGATTTAACATGTGGAGCCCCAGGCTGAACACCCTAGCTGCAGAGGGGACATCCTGCAGAGCCTCCAGGCTCCAGTACACTCTCCCAGTGACTTTTAGCCTTGGCCTCCAAACCACATCCAGGGAAGCCTTGTAGCCACTATAGCCTCCACAATTAAAAGTTTCTTTTCTAGGCATTTATACAAGGCTTGTACTGCAGAGAGTGCAGACACTCCACTTTTGTGGAGCTCTGCTCTAGAGCTTGCATTGTCTCCTGTGGATCCCAAGAGCAGTGGGATGCTTGGGGAGGGAAGAGCAGGGTATTTCCTTTTTCAACACTAATTTCTCCTTTGTAATTTTTTAGTTAAATCTTTGGCTGCTCTGTTACTACAAAGCACACATTTGCATTGCCAAATCATAAGAGAATATTAAGTACATAATTTCTACATAAGTTGCCATTCAGTATGTTCAAGTGGGGCATTTGTTTACAATTACAACGTGGTCCCTATGTCATTGGTACCCCAAATCTCTTTGGTTAGACCATTGGTCTCGCATAAATAGAGATGTGAATATTTCTGCCTTGCCATCGAAAAATTATTTTCGAGTGCATTGCTTAAGAGTGTTTACAGTTCAGATATTAACAAGATATTCGGAGGTATCCATTTCCATACAGTGTATGGGAAACACCTGGCCTCAGGAGCATTACGGTAAAAATCGCTGTCAACCTTCTGTTTGTCAAAAGGGTATATTTATCCTCTGACTTTTTGTCATGACCTTTGCATTCTGAAATGAATTAAAGGTTTATGTGCAGGAATGCAGAGAGCAGGAAATCAGGAAATAGCATGGGAAATGGCTTTCCTGTCCCATTTCGCTGCTTTACGTACTGTAACGTCATCGAGTGCAGAGATTCTGTCAGTTTATGTTGGCTTCCTTAATATAGGGTGTGCATGTCATATCGCTTTGTTCTCTGCTTCTGGAGTATCAAGATGATCTATTAAAGGATGCAGTGTTGATTTAGTGTCAGTACAAGACAGCAAGAGGCATGTTCAGATTTCGGTGGTGATTCATTTATGTGGTTAACTGGGAAGCCAGAGGTGTTTAAGCCAGTTAGACACAATTAACACTCCCTTTAAACCATCTGCCCTTGCATGCAGTTTTAAAAGTAAAAGCAGAAAGGTGAAGTCTACCCAGGAAGCAGATTATTCATCCAGCATTTTCATTAGCACACCACTAATTTCTCTCAAGGAATATTCAGTGTGGAAGGAGAGTTCATAAACTAAGAGTGCAACAAAAGAATGTGTATTTTGTAAACAATTTTCCATAAGACTTCAATGCTTTTAAGCACTACAACAAAGAACCAGGTGGACAAAGCGCATGACCTATTTGATGCTTAACAGCCTTACTGAAATGCACTGAAATACTGGGTTGGGTGGAATCATTCGGTCTGGTTCTCAATTGTAGCAACAATAAATTGCCTGAATTATTTTCAAGTTGCAGCATTGAACTAGAGGACACAACATTAAGAAAAACCACAAAGGAAAAGAAAATATAATTTACAGTAGCTGGATACTTTCCATAAAAACCATCATCAGTATTTTCTGATAGTATTTAGTAACTGCTGGTTAGTAGAAGATGGAATCTCCAAATATTTTAAATAATGAATCTTTTTCACTCAAGTACTTAAATATGAGCATCAGGATCCAACTTTAAATTAGCTACACTTTATCTTGGTGGCCTTCTGAATTAAGTAACATCTGTAAACCTCAATGAGAATGGAGAAAGCTCTCAGAGCAGCAGAACTCACTCAGTACTTTATATCAAGTTCTTAGTGACAGCCCTGAGACTCTTAATTCTTGTTGCCTTTCCTGTTGAATTTCACATTAATTGCCATCTGTAAAACAGTAAGAGAGTTCTTATACTCATTTTTTTTCAATAATACACCACCTAAAAAAAAGGGCCAAATACTACCCTTAAGGATGATCACAGAACATCTATTAATACTGTGCTCAGCTGAGCTTTTCCTCTGTTAACACTGCTGTAAACAAAACCTCAATCTACTTACATCATTCAACTCCCCCATCCCCCAAATAGTTTGTTATTCACTCTCTGCATCCCATATCTGGATGGGACAAAAATTGATGCCAACTGGGTTTTTTTATTTCTATGCCTCTGTTTTAAACAAACCAACCAACATGTCTAAAACATGTAGGTTATCATTCAGCTGTTTAAATAGAGTATTTGGTAGTAGATGGGTGTTTACAGGAAGCTCCAAAATAAGAACATATATTTTTATGCAGTAATTAGTGATTGTTTAATATACCAACTGGGAAGGCAAAGAACAGCATAAACACATAATTGTTACCAGGCAGGGAGAAGTAGAGCATTAGGAGATAGCATAAATAGTCAAACGTGACCTCAAAAGGTCAAAAGAGAACTAAACAATTTTGTCACAGCACTTGCTTATTTAAGTCAATGCAAGTCCAATTTCCTCTCTGCTGTTTTGCCTGGTATTTTATACTGTCCAGTATTATTCTTATTTGACACAGACATGCACAGGATAAGTCGTCCTAAGTACATTTACAAGTTGTATGTCACTTTTGAGCATGAATAATCTGGAGCATTTTGCAAGTCAAAGATGACTACTTTAAACATAACGCCACAAAAACCACTGAACTAAAAAAGTCCATGTTATATTAATTTCTAGCAATGATTTACTGAGGTCAATGACAATAAAAGTGCAAGTCAGCTATGGAGGCATTTTGTAACCTAGCTGATTCTTTTTTTAACCCCCTTCATGCCACCATTACAAGATTTTGATGATAGTGAGGGGCACTCACTAGCATCAAATTTAAAATCTAATCTCTGAAACAGTCAATTTTCACTAAATTCATTCATGTTTTGACCCTCACTCCCTCCTGAAAAAGAATCCCCTTTCTATTTCAATGCAAGGCTAGGATTTCACTGTGGGAGAGTAGCTGCTATGTATGAACCACATGGAAGACAGGATTATTTGGTTACACTTTAAAACATGTTCATTTTTAGTGCCTGTTCTTCATAACAAATAAGGTATTTTATCCTCATATTCTTTCTCTTTTTTTTTTTTTTTTTTCCCCTCTTTTTTTTCCAGAGTTTCCTTGGAGTGATTATAAAAATCACTTAAATCCTGAAGGGGAACTATGCCTCAGTGACAAAACAAATTTGCCACAAATCATTTTACAAAAGAACAGCAGGACTTTAGACCAAACTCGGGAACTGTTCCTATTCATCATTCATTTGTTTTGGAAACTCCACCCTCCTCCTGCCATGTTCAATATCTAATTGGCATTCTGACACTTCAGATAACTAAACATCTGCTGCATGGATGCTTCTTAGAAGTCTTTTGTTCTGTAAGTTGGAGTTCAAGGGATACAACTCACTGATACACTAGATTCATGCCATTGTTAGGGCAACTACTCTTCCTGAATGGACAGAAAACAGTCAAATAAAAGCATTTTGCACAAATACTTCCCCCTACCCTTCTGATAAGCTTCCTAAGGGGTTAGTGTATTAAAATTCAGATGTCAGAGTACTGCTGCTTCTTAGCTATTTCCGCAGTTTAGGAAGTCAGGGTCTTTGAAACCCTCCTGTTAACAGCTGCTGACAAACAATTAATTTCTGTTGCAGTGACAAGTGGGTTTCATCACCGAGTAAAACTGAATGCAGACTTCGTTTGGCTTTGGTTGGTTTTAATATAGTAGTTCAATGAATGTAAGTGAATAAGGCGGGTATCTACCATTCAGTACTGCTGTGAGACCTTGGGAATTAATAGTTAGAAAGCAGTTTGGAAGAGTTTGATAAAACAGAGTTGTAGGCCTGAAGCAATATTATTATCATATCAGAAAAACCCCCACACATATATAAAATTGTGAACAGGATTTGCATGTTTCTGCTGCTAGGTGTTTTTTAAGCCTAAAGGCTTTATTACATGATGCGTCCAGCCAATATTGTGAATACATTATCTGTGCTGCAGTAGCTTCCAGAGTTTTCAGATCAGCCTTTGTGTGCTGGGCCCTGTTTAGCCTGTATAAATGAGAAAAAACCACCAACCTCATGTCCCCGTGGAAGGACAAGACAGGCAAGGGTTGGGAGAGGAGGAAGGCAAAAGTCACCACCTAAGCTATGAAGGACAAGCCCCACGCTTACGGGGTCCTCCTTCTGCTTCACCATTAGACTTTTCATCATGGGGTTCCTACTTAATTGTAGCTGAATCTGGGTCTCATCCAAAAGCATAATCACAGAAAAGTCATTCCCTCCCCAAGCTTGGCCTTTGTTTCTAGAAACAGGTTTTTAAACGCCTAAAGGACCTGGGCAAAATAAGTACCCCAAGAATCAGAAGAGGCGCAAACATCAGGCAGATGGCAGTGGATGGGACTCCCCTGGCTGCAGACTCTTTGCCATGCTGAGCAGCTGCCCAGGTCCTACAGAAAACCCCAACCTGGCCAGATTTCCAAGCTTTGCCTGATGCATTTTTTTTTTTGCTCTCTAAAATCAAGTTGCTGCAAACTCTGTGAGGCAGGTTACAGAGGAGGGCACTGATGAATGCCCCTAAAAACCCATTGTGCCCACACTGCTGCATGAAAAAGACTGCTGAATACACTGCATAGGAAACAACTCACGTCATTGTCCTTCTGCACACACAATCACTCAAATGATGCATGTAAATAAGAGATTTTATAGGCACATTCACTTTGCAAATCCTTCCCATCTATTCTAAAAGAGCCACATTGTAAACATTAACAGGCTGATCCTAAGCCTGAATTTAGCAGAAAGGCTTCCAGTAACACATGAGTGGGACTGAATTAGACAGACTGACTTCTGTATTCCAGATACCTCACTGGTTACTAACCTCAGACTTTGGCCCTTTTAAGCATTCAATGCGTACAAAATCTCTTCTGTAATGTCTAAATACACCAGCCAACTAGCAGAGGAAGGAGGCAAAATTGGGTTAAGCATCTGCCCTGGCAGATAAAGTGACAAAAGGAAAGAAAAATAAAAATCATAGCTCCTTATTCAAATTAATGCCTCTGTAGGAGCTGATGTAGAACAGTTCACAAAGGAGTCACATTTAATATTTTTTTATGAAGGACTGTGTAGTTATGAAGAGCTAGATGAGATACACTAAAGTGGAATAGCTAGTTGTACCTCACGATAACTATGGTTATATAGTTATCCCTTGATAAATATTGATTTATATTCAGTGTGCATAAGTCCACGCTGGCAGGACGGAGTTAGCATATGGCTTTGGGAAATCTGGATTTAATTCCTTGCTCTCCTAAGCAAAATCGTTCTTGATCTTGGCCAAGTGACTTAGCAATTGCACCTTCAATATGTATAGTCTAGTGCTGCTGAATGGGAAACATGTTTCCAAGAGAGCACAAATTGGCAAATACTTGCATTTCCTTTTCTTTTCTCAGGAGCTATCCTAGCACTAGGATAACTAAATTCTCCAAGTAGTTTTAGTGAAGCCAGATAGCTGCAAGAACTCCAGACCCAGGTCTGCTTGGCCACCCATGCAGTGTGTGCCACCTCCATGGCCAGGATTAGTGGCAGCTCATTGCCAGGAGACTAGGCAATGAACTACATGAGAAATTACATTTGGGAATTTGTTCCAGTCTGGATGTGGATCAGAGTCTATAAGCTGAGTAACTTCATAAAGCATGTTGTAGGAGATGAGTTTCCTTCCTGTTGCCTGGAAAACATGCTAGTAAAATAACAAGTCCTTTTAAGGCCATTTCTGTGTCTACTGTTGAGATTTCCAGCCCTATGGCATCTTCACATACACGTCTCTTCGTCTAAGTCAAAACACTCAAAATGGGAATGTTTTTACTTTTCCCAGTTCAGTGCACAGATCTGGATCCAAGAGGAGGCAGTAGTTCACTGAGGAACCTTCAGTCACATTTCTGCTTCTCCACAGAAACTTCTCTGCAAGATTTCTGGCTGGTGAGTCTTATAAAACAATTGAGCCTGCCAAGTGAAGAAGGCACACAGAGAGCTCCAGCTCTCTCCCCTTCTTGAGTTCTCTGTTCTCAGCCTGGTAGTACCAGGTCTGTACTGTAAAGACCAAGGCGAAGTACTTCCAGACCAGTGCAATAGCTGTCACATATGTGTTTTTCCATTGCTTGCACCAAAGAGTCTCTTGAAGCATTTTTCTTTTCCTTCTTGCCCCTTCTCGCACCTGCTCTCACATCCTCCCACCAGATCACTTTCTGGACATGGTTGCTGGGGCCTTCTGTCAGTCTATCCAACCTACTTTCTCTTTCCTCCCCCCTGCCCTTTTTCTTGTAGAGAAGAGAGATGAACATCTATGTCAATGAATCCCTGACCTACATAGGCTGACCCTGAGGAGTCAGAGATAATACACAAGAGTAAATGAGGTCAAAAATGGAGAAAAGCCCCCACATGGTGAACTTGCTAACAAGGTTTAGCTGCATGACTCCCTGAGTACCAATCAGTACGTGGTTAAGTTTCAACCTCTCTGTGCCCTTTAATGGCATTTCAGGGTCTTTATTAATTTTTTTGGCAAGGTTTAGTACCAAAAAGGGTAAATTTAGGGAGAGGCTGATAGGGGAAGATTTCCTCCTTTTTTTACCACTCTGTGGTGCTGGCACGGTCAGGCAGATGTGACAAACTCAGTTCTGCTGAGGACAATGCAACGTGATGGCCTTGGTGGCTCCTGATGCAGGACTGACTGCTCCACTGGCACCACCGAACTGCTGAGAGGACATCCCCACCGTCCTGCATGGGAAACCAAGCTACACCCCTTGAGACAGCCTTAACAACCTAGAGATGTCAATGCTGGACAAGGGCATTGATCCTCTGATTTAGTGGGACCGATTTAGAAAGAATAAATATGCCTCAAAAATAAAATGCCAGTCCCTGCATTTAAGCCTCTCATACCTGGCAATCGGGGTCATATGCAAAGCAAGCTAAAGCATTTCATTTGAATCCCGCAGCTTTCTCACATACAGAAAGAAAAAAGGAGAAACAAAACCTTTCACAAAAGAGGCCTGAGGAGTCTTACCTGTTGCTGAGAAAGCAACAGTGTCAGAATCATATATATTCATCCCCAGCATGAAACAGGCTTCTTTACTGATGGTAACATAACATCCAGGTGTTAGGCCTCAACCCCACTTCAACTATTGTTTATTGCCATTGCATGGATTAATCCCTGCTGTCAGTCCGGTCTGCGAGATGCTCTCAGAAAGAAAGGTCTGCATAGCATCACGAGTGTCAGATCCTGCTTTGATACACTTTATCTTCCCTTATCCCTTCAAACTCACCATGACTACTCTGCCTGACATGCTAAAAATGCTTTAGAATTGGTGCATATAGGCTAAACTCCGGTTTCAGGGGAAAAAAACCTGCCCACCCCCACTTCTTTTTTTCCTTCTTTTTTGACAGAAATCATTGTTGATCTGATAAGAAGTTTGTGGAGTATCCAGTTACAAACTGAGAATCCCCAGAGTCAGTGATTCATTAGTAGTTATCCTAGTGTTACAGGAAGTAAACAGCTTTTAGATGTGCATTTTGCATCTAATTATGTCACAGTCCACTGGCCTTCTCAAAGGTGTGTTGTTTTTCAGGGTAATACATTAAAGATAACAGATTTTACAACAACAGCTGGGAAAAACAAAAATAGAGAAGTCATGGAAGCTTTGTAAAAGGAGTGGGAGATCTTTGCTACACAGAGAAGACAACTAACTGGGTGTTGTTTGGAAGGATGTGAAACGTTACCCAGCAAAACGGTGGCTGTCAAAGCATGCCTATTTTTGTGGCTCATATTCTTCTTCCAGAAAGATCCTGAATCCATTTGTTTTTGTACTTTCCCACTAAATGATTAATCTCAGTTAATGCTCAATGGCTTCATTCTGTCCTCAGATTCATTAAAGTAAACTATTCTGGAGTTACATTGCAGCACAAGAGGACATGGCTGAGCCCAGTGGGATTTCTCCACTTAGAAGTTTCAGCTTACTGCTATGAGTCTGAAGCTGAATTGTTGTGTATCTAAGAGTAATGTTTTTTCTAACCAGCTATCTGTCATTTTAGCTGAGTTGAGTCTGTAGAGACTCAGGAAGTGTTTTCTCTAACAGGCTAGATGCCAATGCATTGCTCACACCACTACCCAGAGAGGGTTTGGCTCTTGCTCACCTTCTAAACCAGGCAGTCATGACTGTCACTTGCCCACTCCAATGTGTGTGGAAATGGATCTGACATGACCTGGCTTGTGACAAGAGCACTGGGACCAGTGCATTGCAGGGCCGATGCCTCAGACTCACCAGTGGTGGGCACGGAAGAGTCTGAGCACATTGAACAGGGGTCACCAAATCACAAGCCTAGAAGGAGCTAGAGGGATAAGTCAGGGAAAACAGATCCTCCTGGGACATGGGCCAGCGTGCTGGGAGAAATGCTCCTGCAGGCATGGCCTGCTGAGGCCGGCACCATCTACAGTTGCCATGATCTTCACTTATTTTCAGGGATGCTAAAAAGAGGACAGCGCATTTGGACACAAACAACGACATGCCTGTGAATGCTGTCCAGGATGTATTTAAGTAGGGGATGACTGATCCTATTAGTCTGCTAAATCCCAGACTCAGGGGTGCAGAGAACAGCAGTCTTAAAAAACAGGCAGTTTTATTTAAATTTGCTATAAAAAAGTTAAATATTCTTAGTTACGTTCAGGTAAATTATAATTTGATACTGAGTAAAAGTCAAACTTTTCATTAAAGCACTTTCCCCCTGCCATACCTCCAAAAATACTGCTGCTCATGTGCCAGGAAAAATTGTTTAGTGGTTTTAAAGCACTTGTGCATCCCTTTTCAATTCAAGAGACTACTGTTCTGCTACTTTGCTCTGTTATGGTTTACTGGTTTTGCCCAGCCCAGCGCTATCAGATTTCCTGTCCCATCTTCTGCTCTTTTGCCAATGCCAGCCATCTCTTCAAGAGCACCAGCATAAAATATCTCCCTCCTTTGCACATTTGTAATGACGAGTAACAAAGAGAAGCACCATCCTTTACTAGTCCATGCTCTACTCTTTCGGCTAACAGCTTGATGAACTAAACTTGTAATGCTGGAGTACCCTTGAGTTCCCAGCAGTGCGTGTGCATTCATAGGAGCTTTTTCCTTGGTGATTTACCACACTTCTCCACAATCACCCATTTCCATCTCACACCAATTTCCTTTAACTTGATAAGAGAGGATAGATGTCTGGACAATCTTGCCCATTCCCAGATCCCCCTGCAGTGGGAACTGATGGCTGGGAATGGAATTACAGGGTGGAATAGAAGGATGGGTTTGGTCAACAGTCACTTGGGCTTTTTTTTTTTGTTTCCTCCTTCAGCACCCAAAAGGCTGTAATGCCACAAACCAAAGGCAACACAAGAACAAACAGGGAACACAGCTGGTTTTACATTGATTTTTGCCTGCGTAGATTCTCTTATTTCTACCAAGGAAAATCCAGGCAGCTGCTCCTGCCTCCATCAGCACACTAACAAGTTATCTCCTTCCTTCCACTCCAAGCACAGAAATGTTGGGAAACTTATCTTACTTTGGAACCTTTATTTGTTTCAAATTTAGTTGAAATTGGACAACTTCTTGCAGGAGGGAGGGGGACAAGGGAGATGGGCACGCATAAACAGAGGTGCAGGGATTACAAACACATAAACCTCATTTCCTTAGGAAATCAGGCTAAGCTGAAAGGAACTGTGTGGAATAAACCAGGCATGGCTGTGGGGATGCCTGAGTGCCCTGCTGGGGACCAGGGTGCTATTTTGCTCAGGGATGGGGTGTCCCTGGGGATAACATCCTCCTGCCTAGCACAGCACTGCCTGCTTCAGCTCTTCCTACCCCTGGCAGCAGCACTGCACACCAATTGCAGCATGTGCCCCAGTTCCTCCCATCCATGGAAAGGAAATTAAAACTTCCTTCCTCATCCTGGCAGGGCACTGCTAAGACCTTCCTACTGTATGCAACATTTGAGATCTGCTGATGAGAAAGGCTATAAAAGACCATGTTACCACACCACCGTAGGCAGACCCTACATCAAGAATGTATACAGCAACCTCAATTTAAGGAATGCATGTATTTTTTTTCCATTTGTTAAATCAGCATTTCACTAACACAAACAGAATTAATTTGTTTGAGCTCACAGCCAGAGTAGTGGTTATGTTTCTAGGAAACTACAAAGTGAAGGATTTTAGAGTGCATTTAAAAAGAAATGCAAAAGCCCTGCTGGCAATGACAAAACAAAGTTTGAGCTTAGAATGGAAAATGGATGGGTTGTAAATAACAGCGACGTTAAAACCTCAATTGATTCAGTTCCACAGTTAATCTATTATATTCTTCCAGTGGAATTTGTTTTGCTTGGAAAGGATTAAATGAAATCATAACCTTCATTAACTTTGAGTGATTCACCTCTTTTTTTGCAACCAGATGTTTAGCTACAGCTGATAAAGCGTGAAAACCTGCATTCCTCACAGCTTGCTCTGCATGGGTGTGTTGGGTAATGATGACAAATATTAAGGTACAACATTGCTCCTCTTTGCTGACATAGCAGTGACTGATCTGCTTATCAGATTCAGCTGGGAACTGGAATGCCAAAAGAAGGTGAAATATGAATGTATCTGATATGAGCCTAATGGATCATGAGAGTATTTATAGCTCAGAACAGACTGGAAAAAATTAAATGAAATGCAAGCAAATTTGAAGAGAACACATACTGCCATTCTGTGGGTCAGAGAAGGCATCGCATGGCTTTGAGGAGATGTGATATTATCCACACTGTATGTGAAGGTAAAAATGCAGCTACAGTTGCCCACAAATACTGCAAGACCTCTATTCCACAGACAAGAATATAACCACAGACAACAGCCAAGTTTCTCTATAGAGGACCTGGTCCATCAGATCTAGCTGTGCCTGTAAACTTTTCAGCATAGTCAGACTTACACAAATGAAACTCCCAAGCAGGGTCTGTACAATTCAGGAGGGTGAGAATAGTTTTTGTTAGTATTTCACTATCAAATTTTCAAGCATGTTTAGAACCAAAAAGCTTCTGCGGTTATAAAGAGGTGTGGTGTGTCATGGTGCTAGGATAAGTAGTCCAGTCACTACACATGCTAGAGCACTGGAATCAGCATTTTTTTTTGAACAGCAAGTTCTACATCTCCTAACAAATGGGAAATGTAACTCAATCTTTAAGAAATTAATGAAAATGTAGAAGGAAACTTCAAGGCTTTTCTTAACTGAACTTTTTATAAACAGATTAATCATTTCCAGAAATAGAAAATGTCAGTCAGATCATCTTGTTTGACACAAGGTCAGCTTTCTGCAAATAAGGCCAGTGGCATGTCAGATGTGAAGATAAAACAACAGCTTTGCATTATGAGAGCCCAAGGTGCAGTTACCTGTGAAGGGATTTAATTTCATTACATTCATTCATTCCGGTGCTCTGCCCACCCCTCCTAGGACCCACATTTTGAAATGCAGCTTTATTAGCTTCTTTTTAATGTGTCTGTTTAAACTAGTAGTGCCAAAATTTTAGTCAAGCAAGCAGCAGCCTCAATAGACTGAACGCATCAGGACATCAGGATGCAGGCTAACACTTTGTAAATGGATCTACCTGGAACAAGTTAAGAAGTTGCCATCCTTGTTTGTTTGCTCCCACCTCTCAGCTAGTTATCACCAACCCCAGTCAGTAATAAAGAGTGGCAAGCAGGAACTTCTTGAGCTGCACTGGCAAGACCTGCAAGACTCTGTCAGTCAACACTCATTGTCCTGACACACTGCAGCTCTGACATCTCTGATCTGACCTGCTCTTGTTCAGGTACTTTTTGTTGATGCCATTATGGTGCAATGATTTAGGAATACAGCTGCATTATACCAAAGCGCTACTAACAAAGTCAACTACTTAACTATGTTAAGAATTGGTGCAAAAGTGAAGTGACTTAAACTCTCTAGTTTTCATGAAGAAAAAAACCACACTTTTTTTTAATGTAAGCCTATTGGAAAGGAAAACTGATAGAGGTCATCTAAGGGCTCAGAAATTAATTTAAAAAAGAAATTAGTATTGAGTAATTTTTTAAGTCTTATGACTTAAAATTATGCCTAACTTGAATTTTAATGCTTTTTAATTAATAAAGCATGGATGAAATTTACATCATGGTTTATAGATTTATATTAATAAGGCAGGGATGAGCACTTCTAGCAAGACCATTCAGTGCCCACTCCCAAATACTCAGGTATGCTTGTACCCTTGTCTTTAGGCTATGAGCACTGCAGACAATGATACGGAGCAGAGAACAGAAACAAGGATATGTAATAAGGGTTATTATTTTCTCTCATATCCTTCATTAGAAATTGAAAGTGTTTTTTAGGAGATGAAACCCTGCAGCATCTGTATACTTAATAATGAAACGTCAAATAACTGGCAGTGCTTCTGCCAATGAAGATTGATGCCTTACTGTTAATTTTGCCTTCTGAACATGAAGGAATTTCAGATACCGGCCATGAAGAACACAGAACCACGAGCATTTGGCTTGAACAATCCTCCCAGCTGTTTATTGCTCCACTGGCACATTGCAAGAGCAGCTGTTTAGCCAGGAGCTGAGAGAGTCATCCTGTGTAAATGAAGTATGCAATGGCCCATGCAATCACATGCCTCTCTGAGTACAGCTCTCCCACTCATAGCTCAGTCTTGTCATTTACTGACACCTATCACAAGACTGGAATAGCAGCTGGAGTGCTATGTGGGCAGTAGCTTGCTTTTTTGTTTCTTTTAGGAACTGTCCAGAGGCCTGAATGTCTTCATATGTTAAATTACTGCAGTAAGTGCCTTATGAATGTTCACCCTCTCCTTCCCACCTCTCAAAAAACCCTGGCCTCTCCCTCCTGTAAAGCAAGCTATTCCACCTCCTGTTTCTCCTTTGATGAAGGAGGATGAACACATGCTACATTGGTTAAGCACATTATTTATTGCACTTCTGGAAAGGGCTCAGATGCATCCTGACAAGACAAACAATGCGAAAACTTGCAAACAGTAGGTTCATATTGACATTAGGTAAAATCTGGACCATTAATAAGTTAACATATGATAATAGTGATAAAACACTGCAAAAGCCAGAAGGTGCACACACAAGGAAGAGCTAATGCTCTGTCATGTCTTAATACAGATGGACTATGGTGCTGATCTCATGCGAAACCGGTCACTTGAGTCATGGTAAGCATGTCTGGCTGCAAATCACAGTTTCAGCACTTAATGACAGGTTGGCAGGTAGAGGGATTAGCAGTACTATGTACAGTTTTATGTGCAGCCAGATAGCCAGACCTGTATTCCTATAATTAACAGTTTTGCCTTATTGAGGTACCAGATGTATGCTGTAGAATTCAGGTACAGTATTGCCCTGCTCCAAAGCCTTTGAAGTCAGCAGAGATCACAAGCTATTTTAGCATTTGCCAAAAGTGACAGTGTAATCAGCCATGCCTCAAAAATAATGGGAATTGTCAACAGTTAATAAAACTACTTTAAGAGGCTGGATTGATCTCTTTTCAAAGGCAATCTTGCATCTGTGAAAACTTGTCCATAGCAGCATGTATCACTGAATTGTACAATTGTTATTGCAGTATAATCATCTGTTTGCACCTACAAAGTTGCAATCCAGCTGACTTGAGGGCAGGTCAGCCCAGACCTCCTGTTTCCTGTAGTTTCTTGTGATTTTATGGTTCAGAACGGAACGTTAAAAGATAAATGAAGTTCCTGTGGTAACTTATCAGTGACTCTTAATAAAATAATGCAAAAACATGCTAGAGCAGAGACCCACACTCATTTACCTCTTCCAAGACAGTGCCCTAACCCCTAGTTAGGCAAGTTATGTGCACTCTTGTTCTTGCCTAACAATTCCATTTTGAACTCTAATTATACCATGGAAAGTGAAACGAAACAGGAAAGACTGAGAACTCACTCCTCATTAAGATACACTATTCACTCAAAATGAAAAAGGAACAGATAAAAGGTGTCCTACACCTGGGTGATGGCTCCAGCTCCAGAGACCACAGCCCATAGCTTGAAGGAGAAGAGGATCACCTCCAGACAGACCAAGACCCTGTCTCTGAAATGAGTGCTGTCAATAGAACAGGACACAGCCGATCTGTGTGACCTGATGTCAGGACTACCAAACTTGGTGAAAACCAGAGATGAGGCCCTCATATTCTTCATCTCATCCTTCTTTGTGGGATAAGGACTAAACAGCTTTTGCACAAGAAGTGATACTTGGAAACAACAATTGCTGAAGCTGCTTTAAATGGCACGGGCATCTCCTACCCTTCCAAAATCTAAACACAAGTAACACGATACACTCAAACCCTCTCATTGCAGGAGATGTTTAATGAACCCAAGGACTGAGACTTAATTTCTTCCTGCTTTCTTTTCTCCTCCTCCTGGTCAAGCTGGGATGCATTTCTTATGCAATGCTTATATGAATGACAGCATGCAGAAGGCATAGCAGAAGATTTCCACAACACCCGGGCTTGTATTGTGCTGCACCTTATTATCATTCTCTAACCCTGCACATATGGTCATCTTCCATTCTTCTAACTGGTTCCAGGGCCCTGGAATTCAGCATGACCCCTGAGGGCTATTCTAATGCAATCAGTAGGAATACTATATCCAGGGCCAGTCCAAAATCAAAGGCCTGGCCAAAGCCCAGGATAAATTACAGCTGTTATAAAGAAATCACCTTTTCACCTTGGCCCTCATATTCTTTCAGTTTACAGTCATAACTCAGCAAGGCCAGCAACATTTGTCATTAATAAACCTGGTTGGATAAACAAGACTGATGGATTAACAAGTCACATGTAAAGAAATCTGAGAAAGTGAAAAGCTTTAGACAGAAAGCAAGGATAAGTTGATTTTCATTTTTTTTTTCCTCTGAGGTGAGAGAAAAATTGATATATTTTTACACCTATTTTTCAGTACATTACCTTCACTTGTAATATATGCTGGCATGGCTGGCAGCTCTAAGTACAGTAGGTCTCAACAGCTACTGAACAGAAGACCCAGCCTTGGCCCGTGTGATTCTGGAATGCACAGATGACCGTGTGATCTACAAGCCTGATGTTAACAGATACCCTGGTTTCACTAAAGTAGAGACTTCTTGCCAATATTTATCTTTTATCCTACTTGGATGCCATTGTTTTCCTCCAAACAAAACCCTTTTGTGATTTTAAGTGTGTGGAAAGGATATTTGACTTTAAAAGCTACATAACCTATTAAGACCCTCATTTCAAACTGAATTAAACAAATACTTGTCATAATGGTAATTTGATTAAGAATGTTAAACTAAAGTTGTTCCCAAACATGCAGTTCTGCAACTTTGGCAATACGTGATTTTCCACTAATGAAACAAATATGCCATAGTGAGAATGGCATGCCAGAATGCAAAGGGTTAAAAAGGAGCTCTTTGAAACCTGTGAGAAAGAGGAAGAGCAGATTATATTCCTTAGCTCTCTTGGGAAAGCCTATGAGGGTATGATATTTCTTTATTAATTTCTCTGTGATTTATAGTATTTAGATTTGAAAATTGTTAAATACCTGCTAAAAATAAGAAGAGCAAACGCTGTGAAATGCATGTAGTATATTAATATTTATATAGAAGATGCATACAGGAACATTTTATCTTCAAGAAAAAAAAACCACCCGACTGAATTTTTCTGTTAGCGTAAACAATGTGCAAGACAGAAACTGTAACAACAGCAACAACAAATACCCATTACTGATCTTAGATCAAAAATCCTCCCTGGCGCTACTCTGACAGCACACAAACAGCAAGGGACAAGACGGCTCAGTCAGCTTTAAGAAAGTGACATCCAGGTGTTGAGAGATGTTTGCATTGAAATTCAAACTGATCGAGAAGTGTGTAATCTCTTTATTTTTGTTTCTGACACAATTTGGTCTAATTAGTCCTAATTTGCCACTCTGGGTAGTGGCCTCCATGCAAAAGAGAGAGGGTGGGCTGGCGGTAGCTGTGAATGAATATGCAAATGCCATGTATAAGGCTCAAAACAATATCCTGGGGAAAAATAATTTATAAGGGTTTCGATGGGTGGTTTTTTTAAACTATTTGGCCTTAAACTGCCTTCATCTGGACATCAGCTGTTTACTCTGCAAACATCCCCACCCAGCTGGCACAATGCGAGGTGCCGCTGCAGAGCCAGCAGCTGCAGAGCACCTTTTGTGTTTTCAATTTAAAGCCTTTGGGTTGATAGTTCACATTAACATGGAGAGAAATATACAACTTGTGAGTTTGAAAAGCAGTTTTTACTCATAAAAACCTTTGATAGTTTAGCCATCTGGTCAGAGTGAAAGAAGCTCATAAAAGAGGCCCAAATAGGGTCAAAGGTCTCTTGCTACGTGGGTCAAGGGGGCCGAGGAGGGTTTGCTGTAGTGGACTTTACTAAAAACTTGTCAGTGAGGATCTTTGACAAATTATGGCACATTCCACAGCTTTTTGGGAAAGTATTTGATTACAGTGCGCAGGAATGTTGTTGATATTTGCAAGCTTTAAGGAAAAAGGCATTTAAATCAGAAGCTGTAAAGATCCCTTAGGAGCTGCCTTGTGTGTGAATATGCACAGGGAAGATTTTTATTTCACTCTGCTCAATTTTTTTCCTTATTTTTTTTTCTTCCAGTATAAAAAGATTCAGGGGAAAACAAAACAAAAACCTCTCTACTGCAGAAAGCACAAAGGCTTTGACCTTTGATTCAGGTCATTTATTCTTCTAAATGGTCACAAATTATAAAACATCCAATTACTTTTTTTTGTTCCCAACTTTAGGTAAGTGACAAAGCAATAAACAAAATAAGGGGAAAAAATTTAACATCCACCTTATTTTTCTGGTTTGTTCGTATCAACCCAGTTAACTACATTGCTTTTATTTGTGAGAGGTTGTTATGAAAAGTAAGAGCATTTAAGCAGACTGAAAGTAATTTTCTTGTAAAGGTTCAGAAGAAAGCAGAGGAAATAACATTATTTTTATGAGGTGTTTCATGGCACAGCATTATAATAAGCCCGGTACAGTAGTCCTGTCTTAAGGGACAAGGCTACATCACTAAACCACAAAAAAATAATTGTGTCACAAGTTTTGGTTTGTTCTTTCATCCTGGGGCAGGGGGGAAAAGTGGTAGAGAAATGAGTCGGTTAAGATTATGTACTTAAAATATACAATACTAACATTCCTTAGTAGAAATCCACCTATCTCAGCTTAATCCAACTTCCAATTGTGCACATGCCATGGACTGTGGCCTCAGAAAATTGGATGCATATTCATTTCACTTGGTGCAAAAGCAGCACATAGTTTTCTGAAGACCAACCTCAACAAGGGGGGTCAAACTAAAATCAGGACTATTGCAACCTATTGAAAGCTTGGCTGGCCAGGGTGACAGTTTGAAACGCATTTTGCAACTTCTAGCTTTAAAGGTATTTTGTTGTATTTAAGGTAGATGAGGCAGTTTATAGCTACTGCAACTGCGGAGGAGTTCGGTGTTGCAAAATATCTGTTTTTGTCTTTGCGTGCACACAAAGCAGCAGTGGTGCTGCTTTGTACACTACCTTTCTTGTGACATCTGAAATTAGACTCTGACCTTAAAACAGTGAAACATCATATCTACGAGAGGAAAACAAAAATGCAGGATTACACCAAAGCAAATAAAGATATGCATCAGTTAGTTGTCACCTGACTGTTTTTTAACAAACATAAATCAGGTTTAATAAGTTGGATTAGTCATTAAGTTTCCTTTCAAAGGAACTGTGATTTCTGTACATGTTATTGACCCTGAAATGTCTGTGTGTCATACAAACACAGCAATTTATCTGGCTTCTGCATATACATGTATTTCCTACCTTCTGGCTGGAATTTATTTTATGTTTAGATTCTCAAGGGATGTAAATGGGTAAAGCCCCATTGATTCCAACAGATCCTGGCTGCTGGGGGTGTGCTGATATATCAGCAGAGGTTCTGGCCTATGATGTTTATACTGCCTCTAAATAAATAAATAAGAAGCATTAAGAGGTGATTATGCTTAGAGTGCAGATCTGCTCTCAAGCAGGTTACAGAGTGACAGTTAAATAGAAATCAGGGCTTGTTAACTACCCTTTAACAGACTTTATAATAAGTAGGCTTGTCCATTAGTCGTAACGATCGTTGCAGAAGGGCATTGGCCACACTGTCAGGCTTTCTGAAATTAAGAAAGGAATAAAAAAAGGTGGGAGGGCAAAACCCTGAACTGCTGAGGGTGTGAAATAGTCCTGACCTGACCCACAGAGACAAAATGATGCTTTAATAGAAGACAGCAGTTGTGCACTCGGTACAGTATTTTGCCCTGATTGACAAGCATGTTGATACCTTATCCTTCTCTAGGAAGGAAGAACCTTGTCTTTGAGACCTGCTGGAAGCCATGGACTGGAGAAGACATTGCCCATCCTTATGCTAGCAATCCTTTGCTGACCTTATATATCAAATTGCACTGGGAAGAAATTAACCTTTCTTAAATCTAGAGAAGGTAACTAGTAAATGCTCTTCTTATTCGTGTCTAATCCCCAAATCCTACTAAATGATTTGCCTCAGTAATATCCTACTGCAGTAAATTCCACAGGTTAATCATACACCAAACACAAGATTATTTTCTTTTATCCATTTTTGTTGACTTATAAAAGGACATTTCAAATTTGACTGCCATTTAATCATCAGATGGGTAAATAAGTGTAATTAACCAGACAACGTATTGTGCAACATGCACCAAAGGACCTCTGGTACTCATGGGGAATCCTAGCAAAATGGACAGATGTCCCAATGTACTGTCAGACCTCAGTCACCATACCTATAGGCACAACTGTAGTACTGGATGAGACACAGCATCTGTTATGGTGAGGCAGATGTGCTATAATTTCTCCTGAGGAGGAGAGTTGGTTTCTATCACAGAAATTCCTTAGAGATCCATTCAGTTAATGTGGGACATCAGTTGCCCTTTGATGACAGAGTCCATGGAGCCTATATATGCCAGCAGCTGCTCTTTAATTACAACATTACCCCAGGACCTACAGGGACAAGCAGTTGTAGTCTGGCAGCTGAGCATATGTGGGTCAGTAGCTGATGAAGCTGAAATTTATCATTGGAATGATGCCCAAGTGCTTTGCAAAGCAGGAGAATGATTAAGTATGAAGGTACTAGTAAGCAAGGTTTAAAATTTAGGGAAGAACAAGCTCAGATGAGAGGTATTTAAAATCAGATAATGATGTGAAAGCATTGGACAGTACTCTTAGTAAGGTGTTAAAGGTTAGAAATACAAGGGTTTACAATAGGGAGGCATTTCTTGGATCAGGAAAGCCTTTATGCAGTCAGCAACAGACCAAATCAACTCTCAGTCACACTGGGTTAAATCACAAAGTTACTCTCAGTTATTCCTGTGCAAGGGAAGTTGACCTTAGCACATTTGACTTTTTCTCATCTTTGGTTCGTTTTGTTTTATTGGCATATGCAGACTTTACTATCTTGGAACACTGAAACAGAAATAAACCAAACACTATATAGATATGTAGATGTATACCCCCTGCATCTGTAGTCAGAAAATTGAAATTGCTCTTTAATGAGCATGGGGAAAGACCTATTCACAGCATGTACGGCATTATGTTTCACATCACTAATTCACAGACCTGAAGTTGCACTGAATAAGACAGCTTAGACTTCTCCACTTTGGAGAGTCAGAAGTCCCCAGATCTGTCCTGGTTGAATACCACCTTTCAACTGGATCAAGGTATGCGTTGTTAATCATACACTTATTCACTGCCCTCTCCTTGTCAAGACTCAGTACTGACTACACATTGCATTTCTCTTTTCGAGATTTTTTCTACAAGGAAAAAAAAAAACAAACAACCCAATCCAAACCCCAAAACTTAAATCAGTAGACTGGCAGGTGACAGCAGGATGTAAGTTTGACTTGCTGTATTTCATTCAGTAATGGACAGCTTTATTTTTATATAGGACAGCTCTCAGGCTAAGACACTTCTCTGGTAAGTACAACGGAAAACACACAACAAGAAGTGACTAAGGTTTGAATCACCCACTTGAAATATTTCTTCCCAAGAACAGTTTGATACAGACGATATTCCTGAATATCTGCACTGCAGAACAGTTGTTTTTAGGCAACTGTTTGACACATCCAGTCCCACGACCAATGATTTCTTCTTTTTAAACAACCTCCAACTCATCTGCAACTCAGTTATCAGCTGACTTTGTACTAAACCTGGTGGTTAACAGTGAACACCTGCCTAAAAATACTTGATATTCACAATATTGCACACACTCTGACATGACAGACGTGATTGATTGGTTAGCTGCTATTAGCACCAACTTTACACTTCTTGTTTAATTCTGTTGCTTTTTTAATCAGGATTTTAGATTAGCACCTTCCCCGCACAACAAATAAAACATGGGTGCTGTGATGAGTTTATCAATCTCAATTAATTATATCAGCAATGTGGTGAAATCATCTATTCTGTCATCTCTGGAATATTGCTTGGCTTCAGGTTTGGCCCTCTCAATCCGATTTGTAGATACTTATTCTTGCACTCGTGACCTCCTGATTGGATTATTGGAATTCTTTGCTGACAGCTCTTCCTGATAAGGCCTTACACAGGATTCAATTAATCCAAATGCAGTAGTGAAGAAATTCTGTTAAACAACTCTTCTCTTCTTGTGATGTATATAGCCCTTTACTAGCCTGATGAGACTGTGTTTTAAGCAGCTGCAGAGGCAGCCCATATTGTATCAGGAGCCAGCAAACATCTCGCTGTTCTGCATGTGTATCTTTTTATCTAGCTTCTTCCTGGTTCCACAGTAAGATGCACTGGCTTTTTGGATGCTCTCAATTTATCCTACTTACTGTTTGTCCTAAGTATTGAACTAATTTCATCCTCAATATCATGTTGTAATGAACATGTAAAATTTCCCTTTTCATGTTTTGCAGTGTGGTACTCAACTCCATGGTCTATAAAATTAATTTTCTACAGCAGGAGACCATAAGGAGCATCACGTAATTTACCATTCCTCTTTGTGGAAAACTGAGATCACTGTGGTCTTCCCACTGGTAGTGTCCTTGGCTTGGGCAGGGGGAGAGGGGCAGATATCCCCCAGCAAAAATTCTACAGGCTCTTCCAGTAGTTCTATATTGAAATTACAGTTCCTTGGGACTTTCCTTAAAAGCTATATCAATTACAACAAAGATGGAGTCTTAAAGTGATCCCAAGTCTCTTAAGATGCTTGGCAACAGTGCAGAAGGTAAACTGCTGCTGAATTTAAAGCCAGACATTGCAGCCTCCAGCCAATACGTTTTTTCATTTGGTTTATCATTGAAGTGGTAGGCAATGTGCATGCTTATTTGACTGTCTTGTTGAGCCACTGCTGTGATCCATAAAGGCTCCACTGAGAAACTAGAGGAAAGAAATAGGAAACTCTTGCTTTTGAAACCAAAAGGTGAAGACTCAGCATTCTGAAATTTAAAGACATTTGAAATAAAAAGGAAAAAGGTTTGGTATTAATTTTACAATGTAAGACTCCACTTAATATTTATTCTTGAGATTTACTAAGTAATACATTAAAAAACTCTTGCCACTGTTTCAAGGTAGTTAGAACCTGGTATTACTGTAAAGCAGCCTGTAGCTCAATGACACTGCATTTAGAAGCACTGGACAGACTCTTCCACAAGATCAAAACATAAAGCATAAAGTTTGCCACTAGCTCCCAAGTAAATATCACTGGCATTTGAAGGCAGTATTTCCTTTGGGCCTTCATTTTAAAATGAAAGAAAAAGTCTGCACAACACCTGTCTTTACAGAGTATTTGGCCAGTTTCTCTGGGATGGCAACTGAACTTAATGCTTGTATGGATCTCTCCCAAATGAAGATCAAAGTTCTCTTTTGTTTTCCTATTCTGAAAATATCTTTTATTGTTGTTTTTAATACAGCCTGTTATAACAACATCAGGAATAACAGTTTCATATCACAGTTTCAACCTATTAAAATAGGTGACTTCACTGACATACACCAGAAAGCCAGAAGAAGTATTTCTATCCTTTTGCATGGAACATTGATTATAGTTATTAGTCAAGAACACTGATTATAGTTATTAGTCAAAACCCTGAGGTAAATAGACATGGTTCTTAACTGATACAAAACAGATTTAGCCCTCCACAGCCATATTTTCAGTACCTAGTGGGCTGGAGAACCTAGCAAACCAAACGCTTGCATCCATTTGTGCAAGACAAAGAGGAGAAGCTGGAGATGATCCATGCTATGGGTAGCCACGTGTCCACACACAATGCTCACACACAACCCTATGCAAATATTTTTAGAATTCCAGAGCCCACAGTGTGTGTGGGAGGGACGAGGGGACCCTCATGAATCTTCCCAGTAAATCCTGAGGCTTATCAAATATTTATCAAAACTTAGCAGTTGTTTTGCCAAGGGTTTATGATAGATAGAATTTAGATAACTTCTGAAAATTAGGAGTGGATAATGAAGTTCACATGAGGAATTTGTTGTTGCTGTTCAAGAGTGTCATCTGGCACAGAGTTCAGGGGTCCTGGCCTACTGGTATTTAAAGAAACTAACATTTCATTCCAAATTTCAGCTGAGTATATTTTACACCACAGAAAAGCAGGCTTGTGTCAACCAAGTGTAATGTAACCCAGAGCACGCTACTGTTCGGTGTGAGGCTATTCTGAGGAACCTCGGGAACTCCTGAAATATCAATGCTGGAGGACTTTGCTCTTAAAGCACAACACCCACCACATTCACAACCTGCACAGCTGAACGAGCTCCTTCGCACTGTTCCCAACCAGGCAGTGGCATGTTCTTATCGTGCCTTTTTGAGCTCCTCACATCAGCCTAAACTGTGCTGCCCTCAGAGGTTTTGCAACCACCTAACCCTGGCAAGGCCATGGGCACCAGTGTCCCTGCCAGGCACACCAGGTTTACCTCTTAAGGGTAACCACATGCTTTAACTAAATGTATGCCTCTATAAAAACATCCATAAAAGCACATATATCGCGGCCTCTTTTATTTTCCACAAGTAAGAAGTTCCCAGCCAGCGGATTATAAATGCCATGCTTCATTACATTTTAAACAATAAAAATGAATGACCCATCTCCAGTGAGTGTCATATTTCTGGAAGGGAGGATAACCTGTGTGGTTAGGAACATGTCCTAAATCTATCTGCTCCATTAACCTTTGGGAGTTGGAGTAATTCTAAGATTTGAGAAGCAATTAATATCTTGCAGGCAACAACATTCTTGAATGGATGACCTGGGATTTCAGTTACACCTGAGCAGAAAGTAATACCTCATCAAGCTCTCACAAAGAAAAAAACTCATTTGAAAGTGCAGTGAGAGGTCATAAAAATTGCGGATTACTTTAGTTAGTCATTTGTAACAGGTAAATGCATGAGTATAACTTCCTGGAGTGGGGGGAAAGGTCTTTATGATTTTTCCAGGGTTATGAATACATAAATAACAATGGTCACTTAAGAAGGACAGAAGCTTTGGGATTAACCTTTCCACACATTTCTAAGTAACCTGTTGACCCAGTAAAAAGATTTTTTTCTTGTTTGCTCTCCACATCAATCATATCTATTGGAGATGTAAACATTTCGCCACCTAGTTCAAAATGAAAACTAGAAAATAATCACTAGACCTTTACAATTAGTTGTTTACACTCAGGCTGCCTCTTGGTAAATGCGTTACTACAAGAACCCTTGTCTCAGAAATTAACAGTTTAGCTAAGTCATGTATTTCTCCCATTTCAGACATGAGTCCATTCTCCCTGGCAGGTTTACAATGACCTTCCCCACTGCTTGAGATACATGAAATCCTCTCTCCACCATGGTGTCTCCATTAGGATGGGTTTAAGTTCCAGTAGCCTTTGCCAGTGAGAATGTCAAGCCATGACAGAGAAGATACTATTTCTCTTTTTAAACTCTATGACACACAAGTTTGCTCTGGGGAGAGAAGCTGCCCACATGAGGGTACATTATTGCGTGCCAATGTCTGGAGCTTACAGATAACTTACAAACCTTTCCCATGCAAGTTTTCCAACATAAAAATAAAATTCTTGTCCAAAGTGTGCCAGCATCCCATGAAGACAGTCACCAGTTTCCATTGGCATTGGCATGGTCCTTTGTTGCCTACTAAATATTGTGTAGGAACTAATTAAATTGTCTCTGTTTAGACACTTCCTTATCCAGGAGAGTTTTGCTCATGGTTGATTAGTAAACACAGCTATTATTTATAAATCATGAGTCAGATTGAGGGATACAAAAATATTTCTACTGTTACTTTAGAGGAGCCTTCATCATCTAGTAAATAACCAGTGAACGAGGATGGAAAAGGATGGCGGAGGAAAGGGAGGCACGAGCTGATGAAGCTGTCATTGCCCTTGCAGTGTCTATGCATGTGCTGCGGCGTCCCAAGCAGCCTCAGCACTAATCAGCTGCCAACAAGAAAACCAGTGGGATCAACGAAAGAGGCTTCAGTGGATTGTGGATAAATAATTCAGAGTCTAAGGTAATTAAAGCAATGATCTGGCTTCTGGCTCTTATGTCACTGAACTCATGCTGTCCACAGCCAGCTGCGTTTATGGTATCACATAAATTGCATTATCTACATTACAATCATTCAGGTTTATCAGAAAGAGCAGTATTTGGGATATAATGAGCACCAAACACCAAATTGTACCTTTAATTTGTACACACATTCTCCATGAATATATATGGAAATCAGCAAATCAAAACTTAATTACCTAATCAGCAGTGCCACCACTGCTGCTTGCAAGTAAATGCACATCCAAATTCAAAGTAATCAGAATGAAGACTTCAGAAATACAAATAAATAAATAAATCAAAGTTTGCAAGAGCAGGATTTCACAGCACAAAAGGATTTGCAATGTGGAGGTTAATTATTTTGATTAAAATACTAAAATATCACATGAGTATCAGTTTGGCAAGCATGGCATGCCACAGCTATTCAGTCTGAGTGCCATTAGAGAGTTATGTTTCTATTTGCAGAAGAGAAACAAATAAACAGTCATAAATCAGATTATTTTCTGTACAGGATGGCTAAGCACTGGCATCAGAGATGCTATCAGTTCTCACCCACTCAGCCCCATCAGCTTCCTTTAAAGCAGTTTCTGAGCTCTGTGCAATCGTTAGTGGCTTTTTAGCCCTATGGTATTTTACAGAAGCAAAAGGAGTTGCCCCTACTTCATGGTTGGAGGAGGTGGGCTCTGCAAGTTGCCCAAGGTCAAACAAGAAGTCTGTGGCCAAGATATATGCTTCATGACTTGGAATAAGAATTAGCAAACCTCTAGACAACTTAAGTTCTGCCATTGCCCAGCCCTGTTAATGCAGCCAAGCTGTGCTGAGGAAAACTATAAATCTCTGTCCTCATACCTGACAGCAAAGGAAATGGGGCTGTGGTGCAGAAAAATATTAGCATATTTTAGACTATAGAAAATGAATATTACTGCACTTTAGACTATCTTGAAGATGGGTAAATGTGGCCAGTGAATGTTTTACTGCTTTCTTCCCCAAAGGAACCCATGTCCCTAGATAAGGCATTTGTCTAATGTGAATTAATTTGTCTTAAACATTATTTGTCTGTTTGTTCTACTAAAGAGCCTTCTTTCATGATTTTAATGGCAATAGGGATTTCTCATCCTCCTAATGTGAATTAAGTAATTTTTCTAGTGTACTGAATTATGGAGTTACAGCTAACATGTCTGATTTACTGTCCCTCTAGAAGCTGAACAGGCTTCTGCTGCTGCCCCAGCCGAGCAGGGCTCAGAGCCCTCCACCCCTCAATCACCGCTGCTGTATTAACATAAATAGAAAAGGATGAGCATTTACCTTCAGCTGCTGGGCTGCACATTGTGGAAGGAGCAGATACACTTCCTGTGCGGCCACCCTGCACTGGGCAATACCCTTTCATTCTAAGATTTCAGTTCCCTCTGCAGTGATACACCTCTTACGGGGCTTGAGCTCACGACCCACACTCAGCATCGCTGTCCCCTTCCTTATCCTTCCCCCCCAGGTTTCCCTTTGGCTTGAAATGTTGTATTTCAGGTTGTGTTTCAGCTTCTCTTCAAAAGAGTCACAATCAAAATCTTCCTTAAGAAACAAGCCTCTCCTTTGCCACACACCTTTTCCTCTCAATGGAGGGATGTGAAAAAGTGTGAGAGTTTGCAACACTGAAAATAAGCAGTGCCTCTAGGTTAACACAACATAGGAATTCCCAGGCGGTTAGGATTTACATTCAACTCCATCAAAGCGGGGAATGATTTCAGCCTGGTCTATGAAGTCAGAAACTAATACTTTATCATAGATATATTTCAAGGAGGCCAATAAAATTAAATAAATAGGCTAATGAGATAGAAATTCAACACAGTGAGGAAAAAAACCCATCACAATTTTTTCTTTGAGAGTACAAAACTGGATCCCTAGTTAAGAAAGCAGATGCTTTTATTAATGTTCAGAGAACAGCTGAAATGGGGCAATAATTGGCAGGGACTGACACTGGGCTAATTTAAACAAACTAAATCCAAAAGAAACTTGTGTTTTCATAAAGCATCTCTCTGTTCACATTCCCCTATTCCAAGCACAATTTATAAAACCAAAACCACCAAGCAAACAACCAACCCCCAACCAAAAATATACTATGAAAGCATTTGAGGGTTTTATGTTGTTGAATTGCTTATGTCTAAACCCAAGCTTTCAGGTTTTGTTTTTTTTTTCCCCCAGAATACACACATTGCTAAAAGTTCCCACAAGTTAAATGACAGAATTGTCTTCAAATGGCAACAGTACCAAAGCTTACTGCTAATGAGTTGCAGATCTGCATCATAATTGATCATCCAGATTTCCATTTACAAAAGAAGGATGTGGTCAACTAGAACAAATAACTTTACAGAGCCAAAAAAATAATAATTAAGAAGAAATTTGCAGAGCCGAGAGTACAGTAACTGACATAAATATCAGCCTAATTGCTGAAGACACGATGCTTGAAAAGACCAATCAATACGGCCAATGCTTCATTCTTTGTCTGCCTCCAGAAATTATAAGTGGTAATATCAGCTTTAATTGTACAATCCCCGAGAAATGTTTGCAATGGTGTTTTCATGCTTCTTTCTCCCTTTAAACAAGTAAAGTACTTGGGACACTGTTTTCATTCTCTCAAGTAATAACGCACGCACACACACAAACAAAGAAGACAGGGAAAAAAAATGACACAAATAAAAGAAATTAAGCTTGCCATAATGTCTGTGTTTCATGTTAACAGGCTCACCGTCCTGCTGGGTTGTCCATAATACTCTATCACAAGCACTGTCAGGGGCCCATGCTGGGTGGCTAATTAAAACAATTACAAAGACAAAGAAGGTATCAATAGCATTCCAAGCAGCAAACAAAGAGATAAAGTAGTGAAGATTTAAATCATCAATGGTTGATCTCTCCAGGATAGTTTTGATGTGGGGACCACGTCCCCAACACTCTCCCCTCTCAAAACCAGGGAGCTGGATGGTTCACTTGCTATTATTTCATTACAAAAGGTGTGGGAATAGCTAGCTCTTTAAAAGTAGCTTCTAAAAAAAACTCCAGTGAAGTAAGGCTTTACTGTTTGGAAGTTTCTGTCTTGCAAACTTGGGATAGTTTTGCATTCAGTTTTACAAGACGATTTGTTTAAAGCTCACCAAACAGATTACAGCTTTTACCCATAAACCCCATCTCTTTTCTACCAGCAATTACAGGCATAAAATAGAAATGCTTCAGTTTTAATTCTAGGTTTTCACAGGCAGGGAGGATAAACGTATATCATGGGGGGAATCAATAGAAGGAGAATAGATGGCTGAATAAATTAGGCAAGTTCCTCAGATTCTGTTAAAGATTCTCCCGAAAGTTTTGATAAAGACAATTCCACACAGCAGTCTATATATAGAAAAATGGTAAGCAATCTTCAAGTGTTTGCAAGCCGAGCTGTAGTAATACTTTAGACAAACACGCTTACCTTGATTGAAGAGCGTAAACAGTAACAGTTGTTTTTCTCATATGCTAAAATAAAGGCAGCTTCTTGAAAAGGGCTGTTTCATTTCATACAATCTATATGCCCCAGCACAAATGTTGCTTTACCAAAAAGCACATTTCAACAAAAAGCTTTTTAGAAGCTTTTGTTATACTGATCCAGTTATCTACGGGATAGTTTACTCAAGGCTTACTTGAAACTATATAGCAAGGGTAGCTTTGTATAGGCAAAAAGTTCTGTGAATTTACAGGAGTTTCATTTGCTAAATTAATCAGAGTAAACCAAAGAGCAGAGCTGGGTGTGCCAGCATTCTGACTTCTACTCAGCTGTTCTTTTAATCATCAGGATAAAGAGCCAAAAACTCCAATTAGACAACAACAAACCTTGAGGGGCAATGACAGCTTTTTCTGATTGCTTCCTCTGATGGAAGAAAAGTGATTGGGAATGCAATAGCTAGAGAAAGATCAGCAGCTGAAATAAATAAGTAAGTAAACTCTTAACATGGAGAACTAGAAATATGGACAATTTGCCTTAAGAAGTGTGTCCTCAAAAACATATTTAATAAATCTGGAATAAAAGCTTGCATTTGATCACCTACACAAATGTGCAGTTTCCTTCCAAACAACTACAGCAACTGTTATTACAAAGGCACAACCACTCTACCCATGTCTGAAAAATTAAAGGATGGGAAAAGAGCACCTCTGTCTTAATGGATTCTGACAACTCTGTAGCCAACCTGAAAAAACATGATTCTTTGTGAAAGGAGATCGTACATCTGATTTTCACTGCAGCCTCCTCCATTTACATACTTTTTCGTATGTGTAATTCTGCACTGATGCCGAAAGATCCTTATAGCAGGGAAAAGGGAACAGGATGCAGTTTTGCAGCTTATCAAATGTATTTTTACATGGGGAAAGTCACTGGGTTTATTGCCTGAGCATGCCAAAATGTGATGGTGGTAAAAAAGACACAAGCTCTTAATTAAGCTACCAGAGAAACTCTTGCAATTTATTTTGAGATAACTGAGTGACAGGTAAGGTCTATTTAATTTTTTAAGACATCCAAAACTTAGTATGACATTCTGAACGGGTTTCAAGAAATTATTGTTGTTGCTATTCTGTCATAGCAAAAGCTCCACGAAACCTCTGATTTCTGCTGGGAGATTTCACGCTAATTTTGTAGTAACTTCTACATGAGCAGGATAGGAATAACCTGAGGGTTTCATTAATGAATGACCCGCAAATATCGGAAGGATTAAGCTGACACTAAACATTCTGACTACAAGCTACTTTGCCAAACAGAAGAAAACACATTACGCTTAACACAGAAACATAAGCAAACAATGAATTAATTTAAAACCTCAAAAGTTTTCTCACTGAAGTGAGAATAATTTGTTGTGTGGAATCCAAACCCTGACAAAACTGGCACTGTTTAGATTTTATGGCAATCATTTTGCACAGCTCCACATCAACCTCTTTCCAGATGTGTACAAGCATTTCTACACAAGGCTGTTCATTTTGTAAGTTTGACAACAGAAAATGATTTTAACAATTTCTAATGGTTTTGTACCTCAGGGTATCCAAGGAGGGAGAACAGAAAATGCTCTTCCTTCCTTATGTTAATGTGGGCTCACAGGTGCCTCATAGCCATGGTGTTCACAGCCCATTGGTATAAAAGCTGCCAACATCCCCACTTGTGTGTTGTATATCTGCCTCTGTTGACCACCTATAAATCCCACCACTTTAAGCACTGCTCCCATGTCATCATGCTGACTCCCGACATTGATCTATTTATTCTGTAGTTGATATCATGAACAGGAGAAGCAGTTTAGGTTTAGGAGCAAATGTCAGGTCACTGAACCAAAGTAAAAAGCTAAAACAGGGAAGATTTGCTGGACACATGTGTGTTGTATATTAAAGCTGTTGCTCCCATAGCAAACTCTTCCTGTATACATTCCCCTGTATTTTTCTCCCTTTGCCAATTTTACAAAGCTTCTGTTGGCCATTTTGGTTGTAACATGGGAAATGTGAATTTGTTTTCTTAGCTATAAGTTGCAGATATTAGCAAAATTACATCATGCAGCTTTCTGAAGAAGCTCCATCCACTCCATTTTCTCATCCCTGAATTTTATTAACCAGTGCAATTGCTTTTAACACATCAGGAAGAAAGACAAGTACTTTAAGCCCTGTTTGTATAATAATGGGAACACTGTGGTTTCTATTTGGGGCTACCTCTTAAAACATCACATCTTTTGTCTCTGGTCACCAGCAGCAGCTATATAATCCCTGACCCACAATAGTGCTCTGTAATACCCGCCTTGGCTACCGTCTAAATTCTTGCCAAGCTTTTAATCATATCCACAGAAGACAGACTGAATTCACATAACTGCTAACATCAGTTCATACAACTGCTTGTAAAAACTCCTTAGTCAAGCACATAGGTCCATTTTGTAATAAATATCTGAAATCAGAGAAGATATATTTGCCTCTTTGCCTACGTGTATTATAGTCAGAGGTGCAGTCACCTATTGCGCAGTGCTTGTAGTGAAGATCTGACTGTAAGGCTTCCCAATAAAAACCTTCTCAGATTCACTGCCACTCGTTCCCTAGGAAGAGCATTATATACAACTCTGAAAACCGCCAATATAGACAAATATTTGATGACTCAGATTGTTTAATATCACAGGCAAAGGGGGCTGATTCCAGAATACAATGAAAACATTCTAAATGTTTAGGTTTTGGGGAACTTCCAGAAGCTTTTCTGAAAGTTTTGGGAGTGTTTACAAATTCCTTCTTTCATGATACAAAAGCAAAACAGGATACTGTAGTTAAGCTTTTATTAATATGCTAAATATTGCTTTGTTTTTATGGAGGTATGCTTAAGTATACAATACCTCAAAAGTGTGATTCTGTGGCAAATTTCAGAAGTGTCAGAGCTGAGTGTTCTGATCCTGTAGCATGTTCCATGGGTATGCACGTTACTTTATGCTGACACAACTGATTTATGAGCGTGCTGCTGGGTTGAGTGGATGAAATAGCCATGCACCATCGCCATGGTGTGTGACCCTTGGAGCCCCTACTCAGAGTTGCGAACCACACACAAGACTAGGGTGCACCAAATGAAGTTCACACTTTGCCTACTTCATACTTTCTGAGTGCCACACGCTATTTAATCTTATGAGGATTAAAGTACTCTCACTGTAGGTAACACCCAACAATCTTCCTTCAGCAGGACCAGTCATCTTCCAAATGTTCTTAGTGGTAGAAGCTATCTGAACATCATGACAGTAAGAGGTGGGTTAAAAAAAAGGAGTAATTCCAGATTAAAACTTGGCACAGGACTTAAAGTCCTTGAACTCCAGCCCCTGCCTGCAGGAGTATTGGTGTGCCTTATCCAAAGTTGGTTTTACAGAAATCACAGAAAGAGAGCAATGCCAGAGAGCCGTAACTGTTTTTTCTCATGAGAAAAGAGGCTCCCTGCCTTTAGGGTGCATGCAGCACAGCAGTTACCACTCACTATGGATGAAACTGCATCTGAACCCCTCAGGACTGTAAAGATAGAGGACACAAACTATTTTCTCAGTAACAAAGCATAGCAGAAGAAGGTACAACCACATTTTTTAGCAGCAATGTTTTGAAGGAAGAGTGGGAACCCTCTTTTGAAGAGCAAGATGTTGGTGATGTCTCTGGGCTTTATGTCGCAGGTAAACATAGGTACACCAATACTGACCTCCACAAAGCATTCGGGCTATCCTAAAGCTGTCTTCAGCATTTCCTATTGGCTTGATTTAGTGCTCCATGCTCAGCACAGCCTCTTTCATCCATCCTGTTCGGGGCTGCTGAGTTTTCTCTGTGTAAACAGCAAGAGTCTTGCACCTCTCAGTGTTTGGTATCTCATACCAGGGCATTGTACTAACATCGCAGCCTTAGGGAAAAGGACTGGATCTGGCCAAACATCCAAAATCCACTTTTCCCTCCAGTTTCAGAACTCTGTGTATACTGCCGATACAGTGACAAGTCTTCCAGCTACCTAACTGCTGCTATTTGTTGCTCCTCAGGGCAGCAAGTTTAGCAGTGTCTGTGCAGGCATTAGTTACCTAGGATCATTTCAAAAGTCAGTGCATTTCCCTAACAGAGTTTCTAGGGGAGGACAAAACTAAAGTTGCTAAATAACAGAAGAAATAAAGCTGCTATGTTTTAGACAATTCTAATGGACATAAAATTAAACATTCCCTAAAGTTTAATAATTCCTTCTGCTTTTAACAATAGCTTCAGAGTTGGAAACCTTTTCTATTTAGTCAACCTGCTTAAAATTCTTGCCTCCAGCAGGAAAGAATCTCAATCAGAGGGAGACAAACATTCATTAAGCCTTGTACAATAAACCTGCTCTGCAGCTGAAGTGCTATTAATATCATTTTACAGAAAGAGGAAATGGAAGAATAGTGAGATGGGAGTAACTTGCTTGGGGTCACAAAAAGGTTCATGAAACCATGGTAGAGTAGTAAACCTTGAATCAGACCTCTACTATAACCTAGAGCCAGCATGCTCTCTCTTACTGTGCTCTTCCACACTGCCTGGTGTTTACCATTGATTACTCATTTTTTTTCCCCTTTAAAGCAACAAAGTTTGTAAGATGTGAATACAATATTTTCTTGAAGATCTAAGCATTTAATGCTAGTGCTTTAAAGTTTCACTCCGCAACACAAAAGCAATTATTTTTATACTCACTTATTTTCCTAATTAATGAGCACTGTTAAAGAGTAATAATAATGAAATAATATGTCTCCCCTTTTAACCTTTATTTATTGCCAGATGCTCAGGGTATACACAGCATATCTTAATGCACTAGAGTAGAAATTCCATGTTAAATTCTAGCCTTTGCAGTGCCCAAATGGTTAACAGAAAAACCAATCCTGGCACCAATCCCAGCTATATGGGTGTCACTATGATGAATGCTATTAGATCGAATTTGAAGACCACTGGAAGTTGCCAGTGGTCTCTCGTAGTTTGGCAAAGTTCAGAATGGTACCAACACGACCGAGCTAAAGAATCAGCAGCACAAGGTCTGGCACTGGTTATCATGCATCAGCTGGCTTAGTATTGCCTTGTCCTACTGCAAATGTAAAATAAAGCATTAATTAACCTCTTTACAGGGGTTTACATTCATAGATTCTACCATAGATGTGCAACTGCCCAGCCTTGCAATCAGTTACAGCAGCTTGGCAGATAAGGAATAAGGTTGTAGCAGTCTTTGGCTGACTCCAAAGAGGCATTACAAACCATCACATCCCTGTTGCTTAAAGAAACATGTTACAACCAGGATTCAGTGCAGGCGAAGCAGGAGATAATAAGCAGACTTCTGAGTCATGTGAAGAGGAGGATCACACCACAGAGGGGCTTCAGCAACTCAGTGCAAGGGACAGCACAGGGCGATAACAGAGTGATGAAACGTAACAGAAAAGGAGGGGTTGAAGAAAAAGAGGAGAGAAAAACACTGAGATGCTTAACACAACCCTCACAATAAAGCAAGCGTTCATCTGGGGCCCTCACATGAGAACACCCTGAGCAGATGCAGGGCCCGCGGGTACACAGAGCTCAACTTCACTCCCCAGCACAGCAAGCCGTTCCAGCGTGCGCCTTCTCTTCTTGTGCTTCCCATTTATGTGGGTTAGTTGTCCCTGCAGAAGGAAATGGAAACTAAAAGGACTTTTAGTCGACTTAATTAATGCCTGTAACACTAGCCAATTGACATCAGCACCTTGTCTGTCACTCACTGTAGGAGGGGGGAGATGTGTTAAAAATAACAGCCTATTTCCGCTTCTCAAGCTCCAGCTTGCTGCAAACCAGCAGAAAAAGCCAAGGCCAAGTCAGTTAGTGACATCTTAAGGCTACTAACAGAACTGGCTGGGTCGTTTATTGGATACATTTTCTATTATACAACAAAAGGACCAGTACATCGCTGTTCCTCAACAGAGTATAGTCAGAAACACCTGGGCATTGCTTGGTTAATATGCTGGTTACCCAGACACAGGAGCTGAAATACGCAGCTTACACAAAAAATTTAATTTATTTTAAAATAAATAATAATAATAAATAAAATCGATATTTAACAGTCCTTCTATTTTTAAAAGTGAAAAAAAAGTGCCCCTAAACTAAGCAGCATGGATGAAGGCTGGGAGTGTCTGACATATCTCTTTGTCTTTACAGGGAATATTTGCAAAGCCAAACTTCGAACTCCTGGGTTTAATTTCACTGCATATCCACAGAGAGAGAGAAGCTCTTCCAATGGATGAACGAAAGCTGACACTGTTCTGACTCAGCCCCGGAGAAAACTGTTTCCCTCCACTGATACGGCACACGCAGGGTGTGATTAACCTCATTAGGTGATGGCCAGTCATTGTGACAATCCCCATCAGTCTAGATTGCAAAGTTATAAATGGAGTTTTAAAACAAAAGTGTTTTGAAATAGTTGTTTCTTTTACCTTCTAATTGTAAGCCACTAAAAGAGTAGTAGCTGCTTTACAAATAGAACAGGACCATTTCTGTCACCCTAAAGTGATAATTCTGCAAACTTCCCATCCATGTGAGGACTCATCAGTATCAGCCACCACTAACATTTGGCAGGACCTTCCCTCCCAGAACCATTCTGGTCCAGGGCTCCTGTGAGAGCCAAGAGGCTTACCCAGGTAATTCCTGACCTCTCTGGTCCCAGCTGTAACCTGTTCTTTCTTGGAGGTTGCTGTTTCCAGAGCGAAAAACTTTCTCCCATCATCCTATCTTGCAGCACAGCACAATAGCTTTAACCACCAGTAATAATGTGATTTTCTTTAAGATGAAGCAGAGCAGCAGTAGGGCACCAAATACTCTATAAACTAACTCCAGCTACCCCAGGAGGTAACAGAAGCTATACTACAGGGCACATCAGCATCATACATAGGCATTTGTTCAGCAACTGCTGTATGCAGTAAGGATGAGCTGGGACTTGAAAATGCACCTAAAGACATGGTTGCAAGGGTGGTGGGAGCTGGTATATATATAGAGAGAAGGGAGGTGCATGTTCTTCAGCTGTGGCCCGTTAGTCAAAGCACTGTCACTGAGGGTGAGAAGCAGCTGCCTAGCTCTGCAGGTATTGCTCAGCATGGCCTTCAGCTGAGCACGGTATGAAGAGAAAACAAAGTACTGAGTACCCTGCAATTAATATAAAGGCACTGGTCTAATTCCTATGGGAATAGTTAGGACTGCAAAGAAGAGGGGGTTTTCAAAAGTCACTGTTTATATATAATGTATAACATAGCTACACCTCAGCAAACAAGCAGGCAAACCCTTTTGAGAATTCCAGCATTAAATTACTTCCTCTGGTCTCAGAGTACCATAATTTATGTACGATACAGCTGAGAGAATTCAAAGAGTGCGCTGTCCGGGGGATGTTTCATTTCACAGCCTGTGAATTCACACGCAGGCAGAACAAGTGAGTTAGAAAAGGAGGTTCTCCTCACTGAACAAACAGGCTCAACACCTGCTGCCTGAGGACAGCTTCACTTGTGCCAAGTGCAATGAAACTTTATTCACTGTTTTATACAAAGCAGCGTCTGAAACTCATCCTTCTAAAAGCTTGACTTTTCTTTGCAAGCAATTGTGATATTGCTTGCTTTATGTCCGAGTGGCTACAGTCTCACACAAAGAGATGTATGCTACTTCTGAGTACACCATCCAAGCAAAATACAAGGTTGAATATTTCTCAGTGAGACACACCTTTACCTCTCGTGGTAGAGGTGTTGTTTTTGGAGCAAGAGTTCATAGGGTCTATCAGCACTGACATCTAGCCACAGTTATGAGGGCATATACTAAACCACTGAGTACAGGAGAGTATCAACCTTCCTATGTAAATATGAGTAAACCTGCTCCTTAATCTTTACTAGAAGTTTTATTTATTGTTTGATTGATAAATTCCTACAGGAACCTCGTGCACCATGCAGGCTGGTGACTTGTTACAACAGCCTAGGCTTCTCTACCAGCATTGACAATGGGCATCCATAAGAGGTATACAAGAGCAAACTGCATTAGGACTTTTTGTGGTCAATACCTAAAGTCTCTTATTTAAATCACTGAGATGGTTACTCTTATCAATTTACCTGACAAACAACATACCCCAGCATCCGATCCCTTTAAGCCATGGCTAGATTTTGTCAATCAAGCCTGTTGGGACCTCTGGCACACAAATGAAAAACAGTGTTAAGAGAACTATTGACACACATTTTTAATACATAACTACTGCTGTTATATATAATCAGAGCAGATAGAGTTCAGCATAAAAGGGTATTTTAAAGTGCCAATAAAACCACTCAGCTTTTACAACACACTGCGTTTACTCCATTCTCCCCCCCTCCCCAAAAAAGCTTTTCTTTTGAACTAAGCAATTTATATATTGGGTCAGCGTTATAAAGTAGGCATTTATAGCAGATTTCAATGGAGTGGAAGCTGGAATAAAGGCAACTTGCTTTTAAATGCAGCACGGAGACAACTTTGCATTGATAAGATTATCAATTGTTTGTACATAGAAGGTGATGTGGTCACTGAGGGGCCTCACGTTCTGTTTCTGTAACTGTAAACCAAACTATTTGCTTTTCTACCAAATCATTTATATTTCAATTTTTTCTCAGACTCATTCAATGTCAACAGAGCAACTTGTTCAGTGATTGGGAGCTCAACTAAAGAATTTAGCTGGTAATGCCACGCTGTCTTAATTCAAACCTTTTCTTTCAAAACCCCACAATAAATGCATCACCAGGCTAGTGATAAAAGCAACTCCAAGCTACATTATCACTATAAGATGATCACATATGCAGACAGTTGGCCACAACTTGTGCTTTGTTATGCCTCAGTGTTGCATTTATCTTGGAAATCAGTTTGGTATTGGCGACATAACTCATCAGCAATGCTAACTAACCCCTCACTGCCAAACTGCTCTCAATTACCATAGTGATACCTTCTTCCTTCAGACAAGCTAGCTCAAAGAAGCAGGACAGGGGGCACACAAAATTAGTGAACATCCAGATTTTTACCGAGCATGAATACAGAAAATGATATGCAATGTTTAAATGGAGCATCTTTAAAATGAAAAGAAACAGGGATTAAGTTTTTGAGAGTTCCCCTTCAAAGAAATTGTGTTTTGTAGTTGTTTTCCACTAATAACAATGCAGAAAGAAAGAAAGGAACATTCTTAAGTTTATGGTGTCTCTGTGCTTAAATATGAACTAAAATAATGACAATCTTTGTGATTTAAAGAAATTAACATCTTTACAGCATGGGTGGGTACAAAATGGAAACCTTTGGATGAACTGGTTTTTATGCAGGAATTAATACTGGCTTAATGATGAGTGTGGTTTTTTACTTCTGGTTGTAACTCTTACTGTTAGTTGTGAGCTTAAATAGAAGAATTGTGGGGAGGGTCTAGTAATCCTCCAAAGACAAAGTATTTCTATTTAACAATGCAAAAATGGAATGCATACAATGTACTGTGCAGATGCAGACGCATGGAAAATAACAGATATTTGCACATGCAAATACTCCAATTATGCATGCATCCACAGCTTCTGAAACAGATATTTGAAAACCTAACCTAGAGCAGGAAGGTGGCACATCACAAAGGTAAGAGAACAAGTACAACAACTTCTTTTTCTGCTTTCTTTTCTATTACTGCTAGTTTCTGTACCAGCCATATGACCAAGCATATTTTAACTACGGATCTAGCAGGAAGCCTGGTGAAGTCAATGGAAAGATTCCTACAAAGTTCAGTGGCCACGCAAATAATATATTCAAGAGCTTAATACAGACAGAACTTTGTATTTCTGCACATGGATTTTGCAGATCATACCCTTTCATATAAACCGGATTGATAGGTGGATTTATTATTAAAGACTTATCTACACAGGGAAGAAAAGAGGATTAATTTAAATTTAAGTACTTTGCTGCAACTGCTCTGTACGAGCTGGTGCTCAGTAACTCTGCAAGGAGCCAGCTGGGTTTTCATTCCTCAGTCACTGTCTCTGCACAGAGGGGTGTCCCTCAAAAAGCCACAGCCAGCCCCTGCACCAGGAGCTCCCTGCTCTGAGCTGCTGCCAGACCCTGCTCATCCACTGCCTGCTCCCATGACATGAGGGACATTCACTACTACAGCGTCTGGAGGGGCTCAGGGCCAGGAAAATCCCACAGTTTGAGTTCTCTCATGGTATAAGCCTTTCAATTTTGGGCCTTTTCAACACTGTTGCTGATTGGGTGACTGATTTGATTCTGTATCTGCTGACTCTTTGTACGTCCTGAGCAAATAGAAACCTGAGAGTGAATTCTGCAGGGGAAGGAAGGGGGTATGTGTTGGGTTTTGGTAACGTGTTTTATGCATGTTTATAATTTTATACTGGAAGTAGGATATGATTCCACTGGCAGGGAGGTTAATTTATGGTCCTGGACTGAAGGACCAACAAAAGGCAGGTGGGTTTTTGCACAGGTTTGATACCATTTTACTACGGTCAATTTACTGCTACTTACTATAGTGCCATTCTACACAAATTTGATAGCATTTTACTATACTAGTCAGCACTCCTAAGGGAGTTTGGGATTTATTGCAGAGCATTTATGGAGCTACAGAAGTTTGGTGGGGATTTTTGCTTTTTTTGATTTGGTTTTGTTTGTTTGTTTTCTCTAAAGAAGAAAAAGAAAAAAAAAAGGAAAGAAACAAAAAGGAAAAAGGAAAGAAACAAAAAGGAAAAGGAAAAGAGAGGCTTGGATGAATTGTACTCGGTTACACAGGAACACTGTGCCACTGGAGTGGGATTTAAACAAAAGCATTTTCTTCCTGCAAAAGACTCGCTATTGTGAGAAGGTCTGCCCCTCTCACCTTCCCTACCTCAAACATTTTGGCTTTAGCTCAACACCCAGAAGTTGCTGCTCACTTCATGTGGGCACCAATGTGGCTAAACAGCCCCGTGACTAGGTTGGAGGCATCAGCAAAATGTAGTTCCTACAGGGCTGCTGGTTTTGTTGCTGTGCATGGATGAGCCAGGCCAGGTGTTATGGCTGCAGCAGTACAAACCATCTTGAGTCCATAGACTCAAGAAACTGGTATGAAAAAGCAGGGGGCATTTTTTGCGGCGCGCTCCTTGCAGCAGCTCTTGCTCAGGCTGAACCTCTTTTCTATTTCTTCATCACCTATCCCTAATTCCTTACCTTCTATTTTCCTTTGAGATAGACAGACTTTCCTTCCTTCATCTCCTGTTTCTCAATGGCTTTTATGCTGAGCATTTTGCCTTCTTGTCCCTTATTTTTCTTTCCTCTGAAAGTCTGGAAAATGCTGGACAGTGGCTAACTGGTATTCCGGAGTGTTTGGACATGAGGACCATGGAGGAGACAGTGAGCAGTCAGTGTCTGTGGCTCAGTTGCCATAGCAACAAAGACTAAAAAATGAGAAGAAGGGACCTGCTCACAGTTGCTGAGATTTGAAGATGAGGAATTCCTTGTCCACCTTTCTCTCATGGCCTGTGGAAGCACAGCACAGGAACCAGCAGCACTCGCATTGATGTTTAGCAATGGTCAGTGGCTCAGTCTGAGATTAAAGTTTGAGATTACAGCTCCTTGACAACATACTTTAACATGACACAGACAGGCAGCACTATCCACTGACCACAGTTTCAGAGTGCTTTATGTAAGCAACGGGGAGCAGATGGCGAGGGTGACTATCAGGACCACAGTAGCGGTTGCATCTGTAACCCTCCAAGCAGTTCCTGTGGTCAAGGACTCGTCGCTGACTCACACAGCCAAACAGTTCAAAACCATTAACTATTGCTATGTAAGGGGTCTTGGAGCACATCAGAAATTAAACAAGATGGCAACGAAGTAAGAAACCTGAGTTACTTCTGGACAGCCTTTGATTTCAGTCGTTTTCTCTTGTGAAGAGCCTTTCCCCAGGGCTCCTGCCAACCGGATGGCATCAACTGCTTGCTCCGTCCTCAGTGAGTGCTTTTCTCTCTCAACATGGTGCAGTTGACATGTGAATACATCATAGGACTCAGAGTCCTGAGCAGTTCAGGCAGTGAAGCCAACAAACATGCTAACTGTGATCTGACACTAATGCATAAGGAACGGTAAGGCTCAGGGAAACAGTCAAAGAAGCAAAGTAGCTATGGCAAAGCATGTGGGCTACCTCTGCAGGGTCCTCCAGGCTGCCACAATTTAGTCACTCTACAGCGAAGATGATAGGCACATCATTGCTGAAGGAGCCCTCAACTGTGCAATCCTCAATGTCCTTTTGTTGCCTCATCTGTTCCCAAGATGAACACAAGGTTGAAGCCTGTACCCCCCTCACTGCACCAAAGCACCAGACAGCTTGTAAAAGGGATAGGGCAGTTGGCATGATGCTGGGGAACCAGACTCCTGCCATCTTCATTTGCTTTATCTCCATGCCACTTTGGTGATACTTGTAAGGTCTGTCAAAATCCAGACACCAAGTTTGCCCATCCAAGCAGGGACCGAGGAGAAACACAGCTCTTGTGTTCCTGGGCCTGAAGGGTAGAGCCACCTCTCCCATGCTGCAGGATATTGATAGCCAACCAACATGTCTTCTGCTGATGCCACTGAGCCTGCAATGAGGATTTAGCTGCAAATGTGAACCTGGTTTGCCACACAACTCTGCCGTAGCTTCATCAAAAAGATTGGCTTTACCCAGGTGGCTTCAGTGCTTTGAACTCTACTCCTAAATTCAAATGAAGCACAAATGGGAGCCATTGACACTGTACTGAACTTTTCAGGCTGACATGCTATTTAGCAACTTATTAATGCTAGATCTTTTGAGGGAAGTTTTCACTCACTGTCCACTCTAAAGAGCTTTGTCAAACTGTAACCACTTTAATTTTACTACAATTGGCCCTGGAGGAGCTGGTGAAAGTTATACCAGCTGTACATTTATTTTACTGTTTTTACCTCCCTTTTTTCTGATCATCAGTCTGTCAAGGCTATCAAGATTTACATTTAAATGTAAAACTGGACTGTCCACCAAATAGCCTTTGAAGCTATTAGCTGTGAAAGATAATCAATTGGGAATGGGCCCCTGCAGAGCACTTTTCAAGCACAGTCATCACCAAAAAGCAATTTTGCTGGCAGGCTTTTTTTTTTTTCTTTTAAGGATAAAAATCATGACCATCTCCAGCCAATGAAAGTTGTATCAGGGGCTGATTTACATGATTTTACAACAAAAGCAAAATCTAACATTGTGTAGGCAAAGTGATTCACAAGATAAATTGTGAACTCTTTAGAAGGGACTAAGAAGCAAGGATTGGCAACTTTCTCATAATCCCCCAGCAACCATATGTACTTAAGAGAATGATCCAATACAGGCAGAGATGAGCAACAGTGCTACTATTTAAGCCTTACATCAGTCTTGTTAAAATTTAAAAACATGGTACATTTTTATCACCTCTTTAGCATTATGACTTTAACATGGCATTAACATGGCATCTTACACTGTTGTTTCTCTTAAAACTGTGTCACCATTTATAGCCCCTTTCCTTTATTAGAATAAAAAAGCATGTTTCACAAAGAACTTTAATCTATTAATTATGACTCCTATGCATTATGCAGTTTAGCTTTATGCATTCCTATTCTTTCAGATTTTCCTTTAGGCCATCATGAGATGTGACTATCTCTAGTATCTATCTAGGTATTTGCATCTTGCTCATCACCGAGGTATCCAAGTTATTCTTGTCCTCACAATATACTTCTGAGGTACATGTCACCTTCTCCAGGTGGGGAATTCAGCAGCATTACCCCACTGAAAATGCATATTACTAGTATAATATTTAAATATGGCCAGCAACAGTAAGTGGAGACTTACTTTGAAGTATGAAGTTGTGATCTGCATTAAGAAAAGGCAAGGGGTGCATACTTTCTTTCAGAGACCAACATTTACAAAGTGCAAATACAACTACAAGGCAGAATGAGGTGACGGCTGAGGGCTGGGACACCGACCCGCACTGCTGGCCTTGCTCTGCCTCACCCAGGGCTTCCCAGTCTCAATAAGCTTCCATCTTGTGATCAAAAGCAAAACGATAGAAAACTGCACAGCTCTGACCAACAGGGATATGCAGCACAAATCTGCTGTGTAGGGCCAGCCTTTACCTCAAAATGCTGCTTATACAGATAGCACACAGATTTTAACAGCTCCTCTTCTTTTTGAAACACATCAATGGGATACTCAAGTTGAAAGTTTGGAGGTTTCTACAAGCTTTGTTTTAGGTGCGTCTTAAGTCAGGTTTGATAAACTGACAGACATTCATGGCATAACATGTTTTGTCCAGGAGCATAAGGCATAAATGAACCAGAACACAACAAACAAAAACCAACACCAACCCCCAAAAACCCTCTACAGGTCCTCAAATAATTATTTCCCAGGTAACATTCAACTTTTACCTATGAAATTCACCCACTCTATCAGTAACCAAGAGAGCTTTGGCTTTCAGACATTAAAAGCAAATTTACATGAGGTCTGAAACCAGGAACTCAGAGCAATCCCACAACACCTCTTCCAAAAATGGATCTGCAATAATACAGAATTCCTGTTTTCTATAGAAGCAAACCCACCTCATGAAGGTTATGGAATAAGTTATCTGGTATCACAGGTCACAGAATTCAGTGGCATTACAGCAGCAGACCCTGAACATAAATGTTATTTGCTCCTCTACTGGTATACAGCGTTAAAAAAAATCCAACTTTGCTTTGTCATGGGCATTTTTACTTCCCTGCAGCATTGTGAAGTCCTAAGAGATGAAAGACAGCCATGTAACCAAATACTGTATGTTTTATGAGCCTTTCTCCGTGTCTAGCAACTGGAATAAAGACAAAAGCAGAACAGGATATCTGAGAGAGAAAAGAAAGCTTTTCCTGCGACAGACTTTTAATTCACAATGATACCTGAGACATTATTTCCGCAGGTCACTATAGAAACCTTTATCACCTTATGAAAGGTCATTGGGGTAAGTGACAGGAGACATCAGTTTCTCTTAACAATACTGGTTTCTCTTCTTAAAATTTAAATAACAAGGCTAAAGATTTTCCAGCTACAGATGTAAAAAGCCATTAGAGTATCCAGTCAATATTCCTGAAATTATAGGTTAGAAGCCTTGCCACTGAGGACACAGCAAATATTTTTACAGCCACCAGAGCATCACATTGCAAAAAGGACAACCACATTTTGACTGCAAACACAGCTGAAGAATCAGAACTACAGAATAAATGTATCTGAAAGAGAAGCCTTTCCCCAGTTGTTTGCAATCTAGAGAAAAATGTCTTGGCATGATTCTAACATTTTTTAAGAACAATTTAAAACCCCACAACAGAAGGTACTTTCCAGTGCAGTCAGAGCGTAAGAGCAATAAACAGCCCTGCCAAAATGATTGGGAAATATTCTGATTACAACTTTTAATTGCAAAAATCATGTGTGTTCAATATAAGTTTGGTTTTCCCCTGCATCCCAAAGGAGCCAGCTTTGGGCCAAGTTCTGTTGCTTTTAGGTCCCACCTCACATGAGGACTTGATCCCATTCACTCATCCAGGAGTGCTTCCTGGTGCATCTGCATATCCAGTAACCCCCTCTGCAGAGGGACAAACTGATGCTAGTTTTGAGCAGGAATCTGCCATTTTGATGCAAATAACAGTTAAAGTGTTTATGAAAACCACATAAAAGATACTAGCAACACTGATAGAGGGCTTAATCCTGAGTGCTGCTGGTTTATTGTCCAAACGGGATCTTTCTGGGGACACACTGCAGGAGCTCACACAGATAACTGCCACCCCGAAACACAGTTAAAGGTAGTGAAGACCAATTTTTCTTTGGACTTTGTTTTTTTCTTTCCCTGGTGCATGCTTCTACATCACAAAAACATGAAGGAAAAGCACATTCTAGCAGAGGATAATTCTCTGCTCATGTGATACTTGGGTCTGGTTTTAAAAAACAGTGTCATGGAGTAACAACAAAATCAAACACAGTTGGAAGGATACAAGAGCAGGGGATTACTTTATGTGAGATGCATACAGGCTATGCACCACTGCTTGCTTAGTGTTCTAGCTAACGCTCTTGCTCTGTTTAACCCAATTTCTTTAAGCAGCCACAGGAATTCACATGCATAGAAGAGGAAGGACTCTAACACACTGTAAACTCACAACTGGGACCCCAAAAGCAGCTTGTGAAAGGTATGAGACCCTGCAGAGAACAAAACCTGTGCTGAAGGAAGCTAACTATGGAATATTTAGCTGTCTCTTAGAGCCAGTTCAGTAAAACTCAGTGTAAACATCATCCATTTTGTAACCAGTGAGCAGAAGTGAGAAGCAGCCAGGTTTGCTCACCCTCTGTGCACCACATGCACCATGAGGCTCAATGCTTATCCTGGAGGTCCCCAGGCAAGAGGAACAAAATCCATCTCAATATGTTTTCTGAGAAAGAGACAACTTGCTACAGAGCTCTGAGGCCAAGGCAGAACTCTAGGAAGGTATACAATTTATTTATATGCTTGAAAGCAAGCTGTACAAGAGACACTTGTTATGAATTACCATGCTCTCTCGAGGGATAGTTCTGTTGATAACTTGAAGAATGTATTAAATGAATATCAGATTAAAACAATCTGCTTCTGCCAGCTCTAAAACACAAAGACCTCTACTGTCATACACAGAATAAAGCCAGAATGTTGGAAAACTGAAAAACACAACCCAAACAATTGCCCCCCTGTGTTAGCCTTGGTTATCAGCTTCTTTTTTAGGGTGGAGGAAAGAAGTCTCTAGATTGTTCACTTAAACATAATGCAATCAGCTAAACAATGTTGAAGAAGCAGCACTAAGCTTTGTCTATTCATTCACACATTTTGTTATCTTTCCTGTTTATCTTAGAGGCACACACAGGACCACAATGAAGGTTAGTCTTTACAATATGACAAATCTAGTGGTTTCCTATTTTAGAAGGTAAACAAGCCTTTTTGTGAAACTGAAATGCAGATAACAGAGCTGTGTAACACTGAGTGCAACATTAGATTGAACATGAGATTCCTGGATGCAGTGGGGCATCCCCTGGGTGCAGGTCTGTTGGCCAAGTGCAAACACAGATAAATTGCAGTTCAAACCATCAGCTTTGTCAAATCGCTCATTTTGCATCATTCTTGCAGTGCACGACAATACTGCAGCTGCAAAGTATGCACAGAGTAAAATTAACTAACAGGGAGTGAAAAATGAGCAATTGAACATAAATTGTGAGATTTGGTTTCGGCCACAGATCTGCTTCATGGGATCTTAAGAGTAGAAAACTCTGTAGGTTTTTCATTTGTGCCTTTATTCCTTAAGTGAAAGTAAGATTTTACAGCTGAGCTTTTTGTAACGTCTTATAAAAGCGGATTTTGAAATGTTTTTACCCAGCAAAGAATTAAAAATGGGGAACTGTCTCATAGGAAACATCACCGAGCAGAAGAGCTCACAGTTAAAAGCTTATCTGGATCTCCAGCACCACCTATAGATGACACAAAACACTTCATGCTCATGAAACCCTGCATGCAGAGTTCATGTGTAACAACGACTATATGAAAATTAATGTGTTTTATTTTTTCAGGTGCCAAATTGTAGTACATTTGCACTTACAAGTTTTTTAGGCTTGGTACAAACTCCTGTAACTGAAAGCCTGCCCACCATACCCACCAGCATCAGCAGTTACGTCCAACTACGTCCAAACTTTTATCTTACTAAGACTACCACCCCTTAGTGGTAATGCACAGCCACCAGCTCTCAACTCAGAGCAGCACATGTCCACCAGCTCCTATCTTTCTTGTCCAGCTGAAGCACTTGGAAAGCTACAGGTCTCTGACATGCAAGCCCCTCAGTAGGGATCGTTAAACTCTCTTACCCATGTGGCTTGTAGAAATTAGAACATAATTATCCTTGAGATCACCAGCCTTCATAAGATCAACCAGCCAGAAATACTGGGAAAATGGTGTGTAAGCAAGCAGATACAGAGGCATGCTTACTAGTGACAAAACCAAATATGTGAGGGTGGATTGATTTAGATTCTTTTGTCTAACATAAAAGAAAGAATATGTAATTACAAGTATTAAAACCTAGATCACCAGTGGACTAGTTAATCCTATGCAAAGACCTACCACAGGTTTTGAAAGCTGAGAACTGAACTGCTATCATCATTTGTGTTGCTCAGGATTATAATTTAGCAAAAAAACTGAAAGAAACTGTCCAGCTGACCCATCTGTTTGATCTTGGTTGTAGTTCACCATCTACTTCGCCACGCTAGCGTTGGTGGAACAGTCCTAGATCACTGAGATGACCTGAAGGAGCCCCCTCCCTCTAAAGGTCACGTAGACTTGAACTTCCCTTCTCCGGCAGCTCAGCTGTGGGTCACAAGTGCAACAGCCTGGGCAGCTCAGCCCCACTAGGCACTTGCGCTTCTGGGGAAGCATCTCCTCCCCTGCAACATGAGTGCTGCGGCTGGTCTAGAACCACTGTAAGCCAGGTGAAAAATGGGTATTCCCTGCTACAGACGTGAGCTTCCCATCTTTCACTGCTGTTTACAGTAACTATTGGCTCAGCGCACAGAAACACTGTACACAGCCTGACGATTTAGATCACACACACATGTACACATACGTTTGGAGATGGGTTAATAGTGAAGAATTGCTACTATACCATGAATTTTAATTCAAAGATAACAAAGTGTTTGATCTACGATGCTCCAGTGACCATTTACAACCTGGATATTAGGGACCACATCTAACAGGATCAAACACTTACCTGTGATGCCTTTTATCTTCCAAGTGCTTTACAAGTAGTCTCAAAGTAGTTGAAATGTAATGATTGGGTCTGTGCTATAGGCACAACAATGAAACATGGTTGGAGACCCACAAAACAGCAACACCAGTGTTAAAACTCAAGAGTATCTGGGCTTTCAATTTATTGTTCTCAATGAATGTTCTGCAGTCACCTAATGTAGCAAAAAACCTCCCACTTCTAATTTATATAGAATCAGGTGTGCTCAGTGACTTGGAACTGGGTCTTGTCAGCTCCTTAAATCACCTATCTGTAGGGAAGAGATAATTAACAGGAGACAAACTTGTATCATCAGAAAAGTTGAACAAGTGCAGCAAATAATAAACCCTGAAAAACAACTGCTGGTGAACTCAGAACTTTTACTCCATATTTCAATGCAGCATGAGGCTAGGAGACAAGTCTTTACTAATGCCTTTTTAATTAATCATTTATGAAGTTTCTCCCTCTCACTGCAGTGTGGTCTTTTCTGATATCCACAGGTGTGAGGCACAGTGTTAGCCAGTTCAAATCAAACCCTGGGTCTTAAACCAAAACCCAACCAAAACCCAAAAACCAACACAACTTCAAAAAAAAAAAAAAAAAAGGAACATTAAGAATCAAGTATTTGGAAGGCAGAAGAGATATGGGTCTTCAAAAACACTACTTCCCATACATAATGACAGTGAAACTGGAGCATTCAAGTATAAACAATCCTTATTTCAGCAAAAAACCAAAGGTCACATTTTCAAGAACGACCTGTAAGACTGTACTTGAGAGTCATGAGTGCGTGTTCCTACTCGTCATTGTACAGCAGGAAGCCTTATACTGTACATACAGTATGTACCACACAGAGGGAAGGAGTGGGCAGCACCCCACCTACACAAAATAAAGTCTGATCAAGCTAAAGATTTCAAACATGAGGACTATTTAGAAAGTGGCCTTAATGAGATAATCTTTATATGTTTTCCAAGCATGTTTCTAGCACATAAAGCAATCATTCAATGTCTCCCGCTAGCAAACATTGTGAAATTTATCTTCACTTTGATTCCTCAAGAGGGACTCTCACAGGTGGTTTTGGCAAGTCTCTTTTCAGTCTTCATGTATGTCAACAACCATCCTTGGGATGCTGTCTGGCTGGTAAATGATCTCTGAGGTTTTTGCAGATCCAGGCACCTACAGAGCCATCTATTTTCTCAAGTTGAGTGTCTGCTCTCCAGACCAGAGAGTTTGGTAGTGAAGATATATTAACTACCAGTACAGGAATGCTCTACAGGAAGGACTATAATATTGCATAGTTCAAAATACAGCCTAGATTTCGTTCAGTATAGAAATGTGCATCATATAATGATGAATTACTACCTCACTGTCATTCAATCTGAATTTATGCCAGTTTCCGACCTTCAATTAGAAACAATTGTTTTTTTTTCATTTAGATTTTCCTTCTTCAAACTTTTCCCCCTTTCTCTTTAACCTGAAAAGAGCAGAGCCAAAACATAATGCACTTTTACCACCCATGAAACTACACACAGGCAGCGCCAACACAAAAACAAAATTTAAGAAGTGTTTGTAAAAAATGTATTTGCAGTTGTTTTGCTCTTGAAAACACAGGTGCCTCTGACAGAGATCACTGTGCCACATACATGATTTCAATAGTGTTCTTACTAACAAAGTCAGTTGTTACTGATGGACAGATAAGATTCTTTTGTTTTCTAAAAATGGTCACCTGGTCTTCTGCATTAGCCTTTCCTGATTCAGTGCCAGGTACTAGCAACTTCTACATATAATAAGGAACAGCCCCTTTAATTTTTTCTGAGGCTGCATTAGACCCACTAGTAGACATTTCTTACAGATCAACAATCAGCCAGGCACACCTAATGCATACATAGCATGTAATTGAAACAGACTTCACTTTGACTTCAGAATGGCTTGGACTATTACTTTTTTGTGTGTGCATGAAAGAATGAGTCCACCGTGAAAGCAATTTATCATAAGGTGAGGGAGGCTTTCTTACTTTAACCAGCACAACACAAGAATCATTCCAGGCAGCTTTCTGCTTGGTGAAATTCTCACCAGTTGCTTCACTGCTCAGATTTTACAAAGAACACAGCTTCTGACTTCAGAGGCACATAAATATACACAACATCTTTTTCACATACAAGATGTATGTTTCTCTGTACAGAAAGTAAAATGGGGAGGTGGAAGGTATTTGGCTTTGTATGACAAATCCTGCATTCACTTCTATCATATGCATTTCTGCTGAATTCAGCACTGCCTCTGAGATTTAAATTTGTTTAGTAATAGTACTCTGTGACTAATCTGGTATGGAGTCTGCTGGACACAGCAAAGCTGTATGGGCTCCACTCTGTATGATAGAATAGGTCTGCTTGGGGGCTTCTGTGTGAGTGGATGAAGAAAAGATAGGAGGAGGGGGAGCTGAAGTGGACACTGTTATACTCTGACCGCCATCACTAACCACAGTCACTTCTGTTGCTCCTTCTTGTATCAAAGCATTAAGGCCTTCTAAGTCAGAGCAGCTGATTCCAGAGCTGGTGATGAAAGCCTGGTTTGCTGAAGCCTCATGACTACTGACAGGAGCAGCAGGAATCAGAGTTTGATGTAAAGCACTTCCATCGCCTTGGTCATGGGTTGTGAGAAGAACTGTTGGTTGTGCCACAGGCCCAGCTTCGCTTTGAGATATAGGAGGTGGAGGTGGTGCCAACAAACTGACTTGGCCCAAAAGCTGCAAGCGGCTGTTGGCTGAGAGGTCTTCCTGAGTCTGGCCAACTAACGTAGGAGGCACGACATTCACTGATGCAGCCTGGACAATACTGTTAGTCTGAGGGACCTGATGTCCCACAATGATCTTGACCCTTCCCTCGCTGTACGGAGAAACCTGAGCAGCCTGAAGTGGGACCTGGAGATGACTGACAGTAATTGGGGCACTGGTCTGCCTACCAGGATCCATCTGGAGCTGTAGAACAGCCAGTTCATTATTTTTAGATCCATTATACATACTGTGCTGCTTCTTATGACTTCGAAGAGAATCTTCTCGGACAAAGGAAGCATCGCACAAGTCACACTTAAATGCTTTCTTGGCATCCAATTTGGCAACTTGCCTGGATCCACTTTGCTTTGGCCTATCTCCTTCCTTCTTCTCCACAGTTTGCTTCTTGGTCTTGACTTTGTCACCATGAGCTTTCCTCACATGAGTTGTCAGGTTGCTCCGCTGCTTGGTATCAAAGCTGCAGAATTCACATTTGAAAGGACGATCTTTGCAGTGAATACGCTCATGCACTTTCAGAGCTGCCTTGTTGGAGCAAGAGTAGCTGCACTCTGAGCACTTCACTGGTTGTTCAGGCTGATGAGTTCTTATGTGGTGTCGAAGGCTTGTTTTGTTTCCACACTGAAATTCACACTCTGGACACTTGAGAGTATTTTCCATGCTGTGCTTGATACGAATGTGTGATTTCAAGTTTCCTTTCATGGCACACCGGACCTCGCAGAACTCACACTTGTAAGGTTTCTCACCAGAATGCACACGCATGTGCCTCTTCAAGTCTGAGTTGATTTTAAATTTAGCAGGACACATCTGACACTGGAAAGGAGCATCTCCTGTCAACAAAAACCACAGTTCAAATTACAGATGAGACACCAAGATCCACTGAAGACACCAATGCTATAATGAATTATATACAGCTGATGTGTTCTAAATACCTGCAACCTCCCAACAAATTTTTAAGATGTAGAGAACTTTAATGACACAGTATTTATCACCTTGTCTGACGTATTTGTGGGCAAACACTCCACAAGCATGTCTGACAACATCTGTTGCTTTCTCATGCCTGCATCTTTGATGCATTCTCCATTTTTAGTGCACTTTGTGTGTAAAACTGCTCAGCATGCTCCAGAAAGTGACTGAAGTTTCTCATTTGCCCCTCTTTAGGAACTGTGTATCTCATCTAGCTTTTAAAATTAGTAAAAAACCACTGTAGCAGATGCTGTATTTTTGAAGTTTAAGAAAAGAACATGTCCATGTCTTGGGTTTACTACAGGATCTACAGGGAGGCTTGTAGGTTAACTTTAAACTAGGCAAATGGTAGGCTACTGCAGAAACAGATGCTTAATGGGCACCAGCCTTACTGCTCAGCCATATATTCCTTACTGTCATTCTTGTACATTTGTTCACATGGTGAGTTAGATTAGCTGACAAGAAAAACTGATAACGTTTTTTTTAGCCTGGTTCTTGCAGTGCTGGCGCAGGAAGGCAGTGGAAACTCTTGTCAGAACATTGGGAGATGTAGGGACAAAAGTCCACACCTAGGTCAGTGTCAGGTGACTGCACCACCAGAGCATTACTATAAAAATAAAAAGAAGAAAAAAATCAAACAAAAAAGGGGATCAGAGCAGCTACATAAATGCAACTGGCAAAGACAAATGTGAGACTAATGAAACCTGCATGCAAATACATGACTCTAGGGAAATGTGCTTACACAGAGAAGTAACAATAAGCTTTTGTTTTTCTGGCATTACAGCAACCAAGAAAGAGATATTTGCACCACGTATCATACCTAATAACATTCCACAGATCACTTCAAGAAAATCTAATATCAGTTTGGATTCATGCAAACAAGTATAGAAAATAGTCATGAGTGCCATTTTTCTCCTTTTTTTTTTTTTTCTTTTTTCCCTGAGAGCAATGCTGATTCCGAAACCAAACAATAGTAGTTGAAAGTTAGGTCAAATTCTTAACTGATAAAACATGAAAAATGAACACACTCATCTGCAAGAGCTCTGTAAGTCTATTTGTGTCAGACTACCTACATGAACAACCACTAAGCCACTATTTTGCATTTTTTCTATTTGCAGGCTTGTGTCACAACACGCAGGACCAAATGAAGCTGTAGTTCTGCTTAGTCCATAATCAATTCCCAGGATAAAGACCTGGTAACTCTGTTCTGAAGACACTGAAAAAAATCCAAAGCAAACCTACTGACCCAACTAAATAACTGTTCAGTTTTCTTTAACCTAAATATGTAGCTCTCTAAAATACCTGAGAAAGAAATCTTTAATTAGATATTATTTTGAAAAAGTCAAAGAATTGTATTAGGTTCTAAGACACCCTTGGCGAGAGAAGGAAAATGAGAGTGTACTTACTTCAGCAAGCATTTATCTTCTTTAATAATCAAACTGCAAATGCCTGATTTATTTTACAAGTTAATATTTTATAGAGTTTGTGACAGCTGTATAATTTTGCATAATTTGCTTATCTAGCTACATATGTCATTGGGTTAGCTGCGTATTTTTCAAATCAAGTTGTGGCCTACTGTGCTAATCCATGTATCTGTTTAATAATTGAGATGCATGGTGTATTATCTATATTAAACAGATTTTATTAATGAAGATGCACTGTTTGTTCATCTCATTTATTTTAAATCTCAGCTGCACACTCAGCTACTGACTTTTTATCTACTTCGCTGATGAAGGCACAGTATGTATTTCAATGACTTCTCACATATAGGGTAGCACAATATATGAAAAAGAATTAGTAATTTTACTGAATATAGCAAAGTATGTTGGTTCTGCTTATTTAAAGAGTGGTCTGTAACTTTACATTTATTTCTTTACATTTCTGCCCATACATAATTGACACTGACAGAATAGAAATTAAAAAAGAAGAGTGATCCTGGAATTATTGGTTGTAAGAGTGATTTTACTCAGACTAACAGGAAACTAATCTTTAGATGAGTACTTCAACAAGTAATGCTATGTAGATGATCTCACTCTGAGCAATGTAGACTACACTCAACCTTCTAGAGTATGACTAATTTTAATTCCAGTTAGCAATATATTCTACATACCAGCCTCACTTTTCTCCTAAAACCGGCTGTGTGCATAACAGTTTTGTAACCTAACAAGGATGAAATGATTAGTTTCAAAATTCCTGTGCCACTTTTCAGGGAATCAAAAAAGTCCTTTTACGGAAAAAGGATTTATTTTGGAGAAATGGAAGAGACAGGCATGAATTTTAGCATAATTCAATTGCTTATGATACAAGAGACTGATCTGCCAAAAAAGAAAGAAGGTAGCCTAAATGCTTCTCAACTATTGCAATATTGAATACCACAAAAATCTAACTCTACTGGAAATACAACAGAATCATGATCATTCATAGGTTCTCCCACAGCCAAATTCAAAGCATACTGGGCCATGCACACAAACGTACAAGCATGCATGTTCTTATATGACATGGGGAAAATGCAGCACCATATTCTCTGACTAGTGTGCTTACTAACAGATAACTTCTCATAACAACCCATACCATCTTGACGGACCATCACATCTTCTTACAGAGCAATAGAAAGAGGGAAACGCATAACATAACTGCCCGACAGTCCTACCTATTCCATCAGAGCAGACTTGTGAAGTATAAAATATTCTTTTCTACTAGAGACAGATTGGTTTAACCGTGCCCTTCTTCACAATGCACAAGGGATTTCTTTCTTTTATCTATTCAAAATAAATCCCATCTTACACACATCTGAACTAATGTTGTTTGGTATTTGAATTCGGAATCAGATGTAGGACAGGTCCAAAGCTAATCTAGTAATCACTGAACCATAGCCACCTTGCAGCTAAAATTCACCAAACTAATCAAATGTATAATAGAGAAAACAAAACCTAATTTGGTACCCTGGATTAGGTGAAAAACAACATACAAAGACAACTGTTCAAAGACAACTATAAAGCAGTATCTTTACAGCAAATCTCTTCTAGGAACAATCTATAAAAGGAAAATCTGATTAAAATGAAACTTAAGGCAAATGATGAAAATATAAAATGATACAATGTTTATATGGCTGAAGGCTAAAGCTTCCTAGCCACAGAGCAAAAATTACATGGGCAGAATATAGTTCTGGCTGCTCATATGACATTGTTAATGTCTATCAGTCTACAAACGGCAGGTACCACAAACAAAGGCCAAAAGATGATGTAACTTAAGTTGCCAATTACTTTCTAATTTACTGATGCAAGAAAAACTAAAGTATGCAGTTGAGGTTTGCACTGATATAACTAGTTAAATTATAAGTTAATTTCAGTGTTTCTAATATAGTGGACCTGATTTGAGAGATGCAGACAGGAACCTAGGTTGTCTTATCTCTTAATCAATCAACCAATCAATTAGATCCTACAGTTCCACTGGTTTGAGAGCATCTAATAGATAGTTTCAAAATCAACTTAGAAGAAAATTTACCAAGAATCAGATCTGTCTTTTGACTGCTTCCACGTATTTTTAGTATAGCTGTATTACCCTACTAGATTCTATGCCCAAGAAATTCACAGAAGTTTGAGGCCTAAGTGCTTCTGAGAACTCAAGCAGGCCCTTTCTGGCATCTTGACACCTGTATACCTTTTAAAAAAGGTCTTTCCTATGACCTTCAAAGCTTTGCAGATCTGAATTTTAGTATAAACTTACCTGTGTGGGATCTGAGATGTACAGTTAGCTGGCTGGAGTTGCGGCTTGCATAAGGACAGATCTGGCATTTAAAAGGACGCTCATTGGAGTGAATGCGCTGGTGCTTGTTGAGGCTGCTGCTGTCAGCAGCTGCATAGTCACAGTGTTTACATTTGTAAGGCTTCACCCCAGTATGAGAACGCATGTGCATCTTCAGCTTATCTTTACGACTGAAACACTTATTACAAACTTCACATTTATGGGGCTTGTCTCCTGAAACAAACAGAACAGCATCAACACATCATGAATTTTTGCACCATAAGGATGTTGTTGCAATGAAAAAAAAAAAAGCACAAACTGAACACTTAACAGAACTGGGACTAGTTTTTAAAAGCTGGACACTGGGTTTCAGCAGCCATTCTATTAGCCAAGAACTCTTCTATGCTCTAGAAGGCTGCATGCACAAGTGCAACGTATTTATCAGATCCTTTGGAACTTTCTCCCTTGACAACTCTGAAATTTCAGTTTACAGGGAAAGGAGGTAAAATATTGGAATCACTGTTCCACATTGAGAAGAAACTAGGCTTATGCATTACCACCACACTGCACCCTGATAAACACATGGTCTGCACCTCAGAAATTTAACTGTGCCTTAAATCAGTACCCAGTGTTCATGAGTGGTACTGCCCATATTGGGGTATGTCTTACCCACAAAGCGCAATTCCCCAGGCACAGAGAACTACAATACAGGTACAGACATACGTGTATATCCTACCTACAGAGACTTTATTTTGTGGGAAAATACCTTTTGGCAAAAAGTCTAATCAAAAATAAAATACAGCAACTACATAAACCTGTGTGTGTTCGTAGATGACGTTCCATATCCTTCATACCATAGGAAGTCTTGAACTGGCAACCTGACAATGGTAAGATTAAGATCATGAAATTCAAGGAAAATGTAACAAAATAATAAAAATATTATACCATATTCTAGCATATTCTCGGCATTATGTTTATAAATTCAGTATTAATAGCAAATGAATTCCCTGTCTTGTTTACTCACATCTACTTAAAATAGCGACCAGCTTACCTATGAACTTTAGTTTTCTAATGCTTCCCCTAGGAGGGTATTCACTCTCTACATTACCATTTTCTGTAAGCTTTGAAACAAATTCTCTGGAATCTCTGCCTAGGATTTGAGATGCTCTTTACAGTACACAGGGGATGCTGGGGGAACTAATTAATTCCACGTACAATTTCAAGTTGGTGCAATTGGGAACTTTGGTAACAGTTCACTACTCAGGAATTCTGCCTCAGTGGAAAGAAAGTGCTACATTTTCAGAGTACAGAAATGAATGCTATGCATTTGAAATGTGCCTTTCAAATGAAGGCAAACTTGTGAAAGGAGGCTGTAACTTCTGCTACCATTAACACGACTACTCACTTCATGGCTATCTCTACGCACATTTTCTGCGTATGGAATGGTTTTTACTCATTAAGGTCTACAAATATACCAGTTCAATCTGTCTTTATAAAAATGCTAACTGACCAAAGACAAAACATATAATGCGAAATGCACGTATAATATTTCTCATATATAACAATGTCAGTTAGCAAAAAGGTAGCAAGACTCTGCTCCTACATTGCTATAGTGTAGACATAGGCCAATGTCTGCAGCAAACTTCCTGCAGCATTACCAGAGTACAGGACTGAAGTCTAATGATATGTAAAATCAACAGCAAAACTACAGTTGTTACCAATGGCAGTACATCACACCCTTTGTGTTGCCTTCCAGGTTCTGCACATTGTAACTGTGTAAGACAGAGCTACTGTGCGCATCAACTATCAAAACCTATCAATTTTAAAATGAGGAGGAAGAAAGTATAGTTCACATCTTACCTGGATAGCAGCAGTTTAGTTTCTTCTGCGTATGTGAGGAAGCGGATTTTTTTGATCGTGGTTTTGGTGGCGTAGAGACAATAGCAGTAGTTGGAGGCTCACTGCTCTCACTGGGCAGGTATGTTTGATAGCCATGCTCAAAAACAAACTCTGGCGCAGAAACTAAACATATAAAACAGCTCAATTTGAGGACACTAACTTTTCCAATCAGAAAAACCTAATTATTTTCTAATTTCATTAATTACTTCTCTACTCTGCTTTTTTACAGCAAAATTCCTGTTCCTGGCTTCCTATTCACCTGGGTGAAGGGGAAAGGAAAATGTCTTTTCCCTCCCTTGCTATCCTGCAATCAGTGAAAATTCTGTCAAGACAAGCCATGCTGAACTAAGTACAAGCCTACACAGGCCCACTTGTCCCCCTGAACCCTATCTGACTCCGCTGTTGTTTCTTCAGCAGTTTATTATTTTTCTGATGCTTGTCCAGGTCTTACATTAATAAAGGTATGTTTGTCTTTTAACACTGGCTGTGCTACAGCCCAAAGGGAAGAAATCTCAAATTATTTATATGGCAAATGTTGTCAAAGAGGCATCACGTAAACAATTTCTTTTTAAATTATTAAAAAAGTTCAGTGTTTTTCAACTATACAGTTTTTAGCTGTTACTCACAAGGATAACAGATGAAACAAACTCAACCAAAGTAGCAGCTTTTAAATCAGTTAGACAACACTATACCCCAAAAGGGCAGAGGGATATAACTGCCCTCGTTTTAAAGATGAGTAAATATGAAGCAGAAAAATGACTCATCCAAAACCCACACCGAGTTCAAGGATTATAATACAAAAATTCCTGGAAGTGAGCCCTGAATTCAGTCTGTTTCACTGCTCTTCCACATTCTCCGCCTAATCTGTCTATCCAAATTAAATTCAAAAAATTTGGATTTTAGTAAGGCCCTAGACCAAAATAAAATAAAATAAAATTATATATAGAAAGGCAAACCTTCACACACGGAACAAAACTCTAGTTTTAGTTACATGTCTCCAGGATCAGGACCTCACTTGAGCCTTCGCATAGGCAGAAATTTTGAGTAATATTTTTCCTGCCAATTAGTTGTGGGAGCAATGTTAGGGAATGCAGTGTTCTCACATAAAAAGGCCTGGATTGGTGCCCGACAGCAATTCTGAGTCTGTTTTTCATCAAGAGCACTCTTAAAAAAAAATAAAATGCATAGTAATTTGATTATATTTAAGAAGCATTGACAATTTTAATTAGTTTTCACAATTTGGTTATGTACCACATCAGACTTAACCAATTCTCTAAGTAAGTAAACTTGTATCTCAATTAACAAATTAAGTAACTCTCGTCATACCAAACCAAGATGGCAGCACACCACTTATTATTCTTCCTTTGCTTGCAGGTATGTGATGCCTAATGTAAAAACTGTGATTTTAGGTTAGTGTGATGGGGGCACACAAGCTGAGGGCTGTATAACGCTGCCACTTTGCATGAGTTGAGTGTTTTCAAGCTCCTGGTCTGTAACACCACGGTACCTGTTATGGTTTGGGTCTCCGAAGCGATTGTCCTGGCTGTGGTCTGTGCCTGTGTTGATGGCACCGTTTCTTCTGACACAAACTGGACTGTGCTGGTGGCCCCGGTCGCCGCACTAGTGAGCTGACAACCGCTTTGCTTATGCCCAACGAAGGCATCGAGGTTATTGAACTGCTGTTTGCAGATGCCACAGATGTGGATGTCAGGGGTGAGCTCCACCAGCACGGTGGTGCCACCGGGAACTGTGGGAGCAAAAGCATGGTCAGGAGCTTGTCCAGAGGAAACAAGAATGCATTAAACCACTCAAACTGACACAGACATCCACTGACCAAGCGCGCCGACCGTGGGGCAGCCCCTTCGGGCCCAGCGTGGCTTGGCCTTTTTCAGGCCTGCGGGGGCCCATTGGACGTTGCGGGCCCCTCAGACTGGGGCTGTCAGGAGAACGGGCAGCTCGTGCCACCGGACAGGTTTCCCCCAAGGCCGCGGGGGTCCGCGCCGCCCCGCGCGGAGGGCACTCGCTCAGCGGCCGCGGCAGCACTCCACAGAGCCTCCCAGCGCCCATGGCCCGGCGCCTCGTCAGCCCTCACCGCCGGCACGGCAGCGGCGCTCACCCAGATTCCCGGGTTCCCCCCCCCCCGCCGCAGCCAGGTTCCCGGGCCCCTCTCCCGCCAGTTTCATGCGCTACTCAGGTTTCGGGGCCTCTCTAGGCCCCGGCTCTACTCGGTTTCCGCCGGGCGAGCCCCGGAGCGCGCATACCTCGCGGGCGCGCAGCGGCACTTACACTGCACGGGGCCGGGGAAGGCCGGCGCTGCCCCCCCGCCGCCGCCGGGGTTCATGGCGGCAGCGAGTCCCGCACACCGCCTCCAGCAAGGGGCTTATTACCGGCGGGGAACCGCTCCCCCCGCGCCTCTCGGCCGCCGAGCAGGGCGGATGTGGAGGAGTCGAGCATGCTCAGTGGCAGTGACGAGGCTGCGCTGCCCTCTCCTGCTGCAGGGCTGCGGTCCGCTGTTTGTGCGTCCCTTTCTCGCTTCAGGGCAGCTGAAGCTGTCTCTAGTGTCTGCCCCCCTGCGCCGTGCAGAAACATCCCTAAGAAGCCAAACCACCATTATTAAACTCTACGTCAGCCAACGTAAAGACTGTGCGTTCCGTAGGAGGCGAAGTGACCCGTGTGTGCCTTCGTGTGAAGCAGATGGCATGCTGCTCAACCATGGCTGTGGTAGCAGGGCTGAGGCCTCCGTTGTGCTTCAGTGCTGCTTCCCACAGAGGCCTTCATCTTAAATTAGAGCTTTAATGTGCCTAGCGTTGCTTATGGGAGTTTGGTAACGAGTTAGGGCTGGCACTGAGGTTGTTGGGCAGTAGAAGTGCTGATAACCAGCCTTAAGTTTTGGCTTTTGTGTCATAGGACTGGTCTTAATGCAAAATCATGTTTACTGCTACTGCTACACTAATAACTGCAGAGAACTAAACTGGTTGCACGGACATGATTGCCAGAAAACGACTCTGGTATTCCATCTCTTTTTGCAAGTCTTCATAGTCAAGAGCTCCTGTCTCAACAGGCCATTTGTCTTCTACAAGCCCTCAACCTTTCCTTCAGTCATGCTCACCCCAAATGTCAAAGATAATTTAAGTTATAGTGCCAAACAATCTGATACCCACTGAAGTTATTGGAAGGCCTCTCTGTTGAGCGGGTTTCTGGATGTAGGCCTCAGTGTGCATTACAGGCAGTGTTCCTCCTGCTTGGGGTTGTGCAAGACTCCTTGCTATGAGATGACACCTGTTTTCAGGGGAGACTGAGACATTCTGTGCCAAGCGTGTTTAGTACTTTGCAGCAGCAAACTGGCTCACTGAGTGCTAGCTCGCTGAAAATGATGCTGCTTTCCTCTGTATTAAAGATGCAGTGATTCCAGAAGGGTGCCCAGCATTATACATACACTGAGTAGAAAATGGAAATTTGGAGGTCAGATGCCCTTTAGCTTGGGTAGATATCTTTTGCTACTTGAATTTCACCAAGCTGTAAGACGCAGAAGCTCCATTTTCATGGGATCAGTAAAGACTCAGTGTCTGGCAGCTGAAGTCTGACAGACATTCCATCTACACGCATTTTGCATCCAGTTCAGGCTCCTGCTACCTTCAGACTTGCATTAGGCATTGATATTCTGTACTCTGAGGAGTGCACAGTTGTGGGAAGGAAAATGCTACCCTGGTGACACAGGGTTAAAGTGGCTGCAGGGGGAGGAAAATGGACTAAGATGGGTAACTGAAGATTATACAATGTGGATGTAGTGTGAGTTGGGAAACAAACTGTCAATTCTGCTTTGTCCTTGTGAATTGGATTTTGGTCCAACGTGGTTTTACAGCTGTGTAGGTTTAACTGTTTATTCGACAGCTTGTGCATGCACTAACCATACCCAGAACTTCAGATGCCAGTTCATATTACACTTGGAAGTTCTGTTTTCCTGGGAAACTGGTGTCTGCTTGACATTTCCGTTGACCCATTTTGCCAAAACAATATAGCACAGACATGGGATTGTTAGGGGGCCAAGATGAGACACAAAAGGTGATAATCCTTACTCTGGCCTCTGAAACCTACTGACTGTGTTAGATTGCACGTTGTAGTGCTGGCTGTAAGGATCAAATTTATCTCACTCCAAGACCTGAGGTATATTTTAGTCCAATTTTAGATTAAGAATTTGATTAACACATTGAAAACTAATGAAGAAGGAAGCCAAATAAACTCCATACAATGAGTATTAAATGTGGAACATTAGTAGGAGTTTCAAAATTTATTCAGAGTCCCTCCTTTAGAATAATAAAATACAAGGAATTTACATTGATTTCTGGAAATACAGATGGTTTTATGTTAGCATAGCTACACAGCCAGTACCTGTAAAGCAGAGCACAGAAATAAGAACATGGTTAGCGCTGATGAGAAGGTTTTGGGAATATATCCAAAAGAAATTAAATCTTAGGGTAAGAATAATCAACCTGAATCTATTTTTCCATAGTTCAGATAGAGCTGTAGAATTGAAAGCTGTCTTTTAAGTTATTTTGCTGTTTTTTTCCAGAACACTATGACCCATTTCCAGGGCTGACAGAATGCCTGCCTGCCTATCTACCAGTTATAGTTGCAGTCACAGGTGTACTTTGGAGTACAGCATAACTTGCTTATATCTGTTTCTTCCTCAGTTTAATGCTTTTTCATTAGGCCACAAACCTGTTTGACTTCATGAGAAAAGAACAGGCATTGTGTTGTGTTAAAAAGTGAATTTTCAGTTATCCAAGGACCTGTAATGACAGTTATGCAGGCTCTGTGCCCTCTTTTAACTGCCAGAACAAATACAGCAGGGAAAGAGCATTGCAGCTGTACTCACTGATGTGCTTGCTCCTTCAGTCTGGGTGTCAGGGTAACAATATTTGATTGATACAGGGGTGGTCTGAGGTTGCATTCTGAGTCAGATACGAATCGTTTCCTGTCTGGTATGTTACCATCTTTTTTAGAAACACTTGCTGCATTACTCAATTGGACATTATTAATGAGATATGTTAAATTAACTTTCAGGAAAAGATTCGGAGTGAACTGTATGGCTGCAGCTGACATCTGAAAGAGGAATTCCCTCCACCCTTCCATCATTCCTTCCAGCTGTCTTGCAAAAATCACTTGCTCAGTAGCAAACCAAACTGCTTGGTTCCCTGTGCTGGCAAGGACTGAAGGCAACTGGAAAGAAAGTGCTCAGTCTTGGACTGCTCTTGGGTTGTTCTTCCCATCTCTGGTATTTCCCAGCATGCTGCAAATACAGCTCAGCTGGGAATTTTTAGGCTTTTTTCATTGAAGGAAGGAGGAGTTGAGGCCAAATTAATATTTTTCATAGGGCATGGATTTTAAAAATATCTGTGCTGGGAAAGAATTTTCAGATCCAGGCAGCTACATGTTAAAACCAGAGAGAGAAAGCCACCTGCACAAGAAGAAGCAGTAACTCTCACTGCAGGTGCCTGTGGTTCAAGTCCTTGGCCTTTTATATCTTAAGGGAATGTCTACTGTCACATCACTTTCTCTGGGTTCTGTTTTGCTTTCTGTTTCACATATATTTCTTCTTTCATAGAAGAACGAAAAACAGTCAACAGGCACTGGCTTCAGTGTCGTGCAGAGCTTGAAATATTTGAAAAACCCCACCTCATGTCTTTAGGATAACAGCCAGCTTTATATCCACTGCTATTTAGAAGAGCTCCTGACATACAGCACTTCCAAACATAAGAACCTGCCTTTAAAAACATTGGTCTGACAGTTATATCGCCTCTTTGCATAAGACCTTCATAGCGAAATGTTCTCTGAAGCACACAAGTATGTGCATAACGTAGCTTGCAGAGATACTGGTTATCAAGTGCACATTTACAGGGAAAGCTCTTTGCAGCTGGCACGGCTTGCTGCTTTGTGTTTCAACAGTACTTAGCCTGATGATGGCTTGATTCTGGCTTTGGCGTGAACATTGAAAACCCCATTATTATCTTATTAATAACTAATAACACTTACAGATCAGGACTTTATTGAACGATGTTCTGGACAGAGTTTTCATTTTACTGGATGAGGATTGATGTCTTAGAGTGTAACACCGTACTGAGTGCTTGAGTCATCGAGCAGAGCTTTGCTGAGATCACACTTGACACTATTTCCAGCCTTTAAGGCATAAATCAGTGTGCATGTGTAATCTTCGTCACCCTTAACCTGACTGAAATGAAAATACTGCAGTGCTTCAGGGTTCTTACAAATGCAATGCAAGCAAACAAGGCCCAGAAAAGACAAATGTCAATCATGAGAGAGAGAGAAAAAAAAATAAATCAGAGGCATGAAAAGTCAGGCCTCATCAGAGCCTTAGAGACAGGCATTCCCTGGCACTGTGTTGGACAGCTGTGGCCCCAGTGCTTTCCTGGAGGTAGACATTTATGCATGACAAGAAACATGTAGACTTTTACCTTCATACAGAGCTTCCACCCCTTCCTTGAGCCCCCTGTCTTCACAGATCTCACAGGGGCAGCATATCTTACCTTGCAAGCTGAAGGAAAAAAAATAATCACTAAACCTAACCCTATTGAAGTACTGGGAAGAGAGTTATTGGTTGAGCTAGACGGAACAAACCCTGTGCTCCTGTCCTTTAAAATATTATATATTTATTATATTAATAAAGCCCTTTAAAACATTACACCATTTATTGTTTCATTTGCCTTTCACAACAGATGGGGGAGGACAGGTTTAAAAGAGAAAAAAACACCCCAAAACCTAGAGGTATAGAGGTATAAATGTATAAATGAACAGAACATAGCAATAAGATGTGAAAAATCCCCAACAGTATTGCAAGAAAAGGACATGGACTTGGTTATAAGCTTGTGGTCACTGAAGAGGGAAAGCTTATCTCTCTTTGAAAGCCCTGATGTGAATACATGCTAAGTGAGATTGGAATGTGGCCTAGGGGACAGACAAAAAACCCCCATAAATGTAATTAAAGATTTTAGATGTTGAAGATGGAGGCAAATGAACAGTGGATTTCAAGTAAAAAACCTAGCCAATTAAAATAAAGATTAAATGCCCCAATTTTTAGCATTTCATAATTGTATTGATGGATAATCACATACACAGCAACATAAATGCACCAAGCTCAAATTAATTATGTTAAAATAATAGGTAATCTGTCTCTATGTTGATAACATAATTATGATGATGATTTTCAAGTGTTTTAAAATAATGTCACTTCCATTCATAATGCAAGGTGGGGATTTTGCTGTTTAATGTATTTGGTATTTATACAATATTTTCAATGTCATAGCTTTCCTCTACAATAAACACAGTCTAAATAATCAGTACCTTAAGATATTTCTTACTGCTGTATGAACTGTAAAATAACTTAATGTGAAAATATTATTCACTGGAATAGCACATTGACAACTGTGATTAAACTTCAAATGAATACTGTAACGAAACAGAAATGTATTGTTATGTCGAGATGTCTAATTGGTCATTGTCAGAAAGCAGACCTAAATCCACACGGGGAAATGCTCGGGGGTTTATGGGGTTAACTATGCAATCGTGCTTCGCTGTCCTTCACACAGTGGAAAATAACACTGTTAGGATTAGAAAAGTTAGCGATACTGTTTCAGGATTGAATTCAGTTTCTCGGAGAATTTCTGATTATCAGCAGTCGCTTCTCAGCAGGAGCTGTCCTTCACCCCATGCCCGACAGCCTGGATTCGTGCAGTCTCCTCGCTCAGTTACTGTGTACGCTGCAGATTATGAGAACAAGCGATCAATTGCACCAGTAGATGCTCAGCCTGGGCTCTCCGGTTTTGGTGCTGCCAAAGCTGGTGCACAGGCAGCCTGCAGTGGCTTAGGGCTTTGTGCGTGAAAGTGCTGCTCCGATACCAGGCTCTGATTATCTGTAAGAAAATGCTTTACACTGCTTGTTTTCCCCTGAGAGTTGTGTGAGCTTCAGATTTGTGCTGGAGTATCCCTAAACTATTATCAGATTGTTAGTTTTTTTTTTTTTTTTAGCTTTGTAATTTTTTCTTTTAAAGTCTGTTATCTGCACTTTACTTCTTTCTTTGCAAACCATTTCTCTGCCATACCTTCCCTTCCTTCCTGCACTCACCTCTTTGTATTTCTGCTTCAAGTCTTCTTTTTTCCTAAATGCAAATTGGCTGCTATCATAATTGGAACAAACTTTTAAAACAAACTTACATTATTATGATAATGAATATGACACACATGGAAATAAACTAGTTAATTTATAGAATACATTTCAGCACATTTTGTATAAATATAGAAGTACGGTAAAACTCCACTGGGATACACATGGTAACAAATAAATGCTGGATCTAAGATTGTACAGCTCCAGTCTAATATTTAGTCATTTTTATTATTATATTTAGGTTAAAAATGGAAAGCAACACCAGCAGAGGGACTGTCTTGATACACAGTGGAGTTTTGCCTGCTCCCTAGCAGGGCATAGAGGTAATTTTATTCTAGAAGCTTTTGAATGCTTTACAAGTAATAGAAACCAAGTGGGAGAAGCATATTCCATATTTTAGTTCTGACATCCTCATAGGAAAGAATATATAAAAAAAATTAAAGATTCAAAATACTTGGCCTGTGATTCAGTACCTGAAGACTTTCTGGTGTTTTTCAGAATTCCCTTGAGACATATAAATGCTTCTGAGCTAGAAGTGCCCATTGTAGCTATAGTCACTTATGCCACTTTATCAAACTAACGAGCCATTGAGTGATGCTATTCCCAGGTTCAACTCTACTGGGGTGGAAAAGTAGAAAACAAAACCGAAATTTAGACAGAATGGAATTCTTGAGAGCCAGGGCAACTAGAATTTATTAATTCCTATGCTCCAAAGCTTACCAAAAATAATCTTCTGCCACTTTTTCTCTATAAATCTTACCATCTTTCATAAAGTCTGTGCATACAGAAAAGCCTGCAGGATTTCAGCACAAGCAATGCCATCAACTCGCCTTTATTGGGTTTCCTTTTTACGCAACCAGGGTTTCTGCAAAGCTCCATAAAAAAAAAAAGATGTTTTACTGTCAGATGACAGTAAGAAGGACTTCTGCTTTTATCTTGGCTATTAGAGATCAAACCTCTCCACCTTTTAAATTGCAAGATCTCTTCAGCTAGATTAGCTGATGGTAGATACAAAGAAAATTCCTTTTCTATTGTGTAATTACATATTAGTTATTAAATACCACATCCTGGGCATTGGAGCTAAGTTCCCAGTGACTGCAAGTCTTTCTTATGAGAAGACTCCTATTCTGAGTTTAGTGGGATTATTCAAATGAGCAAGAGGTGAATTTCTTTTTATGCTATTGTAGATTATATTTGATATCATTAGAACGATCAACAAAGTATATGAGACACTTTGTGTACTAATTTTAATTCAGTTGTCCATGACACAAGAAATTTGACTCTAAATCTTCTTTCTTAGAAATAACGTGCAAAAAACTCTGCATTTGAACTGTGTACATGTACTGTTATTTTACAGAGCATCAAGAGGGTATTCCAACTACAGAATTCTGCCTACTGGTGTCGTTATCAAGGCAATTAGTTCAGTCAGCCCTGATGTAAAATAATAATAAGGAAAAAAGTGGTTTGTTTTTGCACCACAACTTAATGCTACTATTCTTGACCATTACTATCTCCCCTTCACCCCTCAAAAAACAAATCATTATAATCCTTCTGAAAGAAGGCTTTAGCTTTGTGTTCCTATCACAAAGGTAACAACCATGAGGGGGCAACATCTTAAGTTCATTTAGAACAACATCTGCATTTAAAAATCAGGGCGAGAGAGACACTATCTGAACTTCAACTGCTACACATTTTTCTTTTACAATTAAATCTTTATCATAGTAATATTCTCTGTGGGCATACGTATTTGCTTTCCAGGAATCCTGTAGCAAATACATTCATCTATTATTGGCCTTCGTGAGGTTCAGAGAGTGTGGCAGCATATTCATGGCAAGCAAATTTTAAATTTGCATTGGAAACTTGAAGTTGCGAATTTAATTTATTCAGTCAAAAATCAGAAGCCTGAGAGCACCTTCCTTAGAAAAGGTGGAATCCCAGCTACATAAAATGTATTTGCTTGTAAAAAGCCCTACAAAATAAACATAGCTCCACAAACTGTTTTCAGAACATAAATAGCAGAAAAAAAGAAAAAGACAGTAAGCTCAGAAATAGACAACAATGATAAAAAACCCCACAAAACCAAGAAACCGTGACCCACTGAAAAACCTTACAGGAATGTGTATGAAACTGTGATGAAAATGAATCTTTAATCACTAGGATCCACTTCTGAAGAAAATGGGCTCTGTTGCTCTTAATTTTTCATGATTTAATATGAAACATACAGAAAACTAAAAGTAAGGTAATTTCGATGTTTTTCTTGGCAAATGGAATGTGAAACGTTGTCTGTAGCATCTTACCTTCTCTCCCTTTCTCCTTTAGGACCAGAATAGCTCTTACAACTTGCTGCAAAATCTGTATTTTTGAGCAAGCGTTTTGCATGGGTGCCAGTGTCCGGAAGAGGGTGCTGTTTGGTTGTATTTGTAATTTTTCCCTGTTTCTGCTGAACTACGGATACAATTGAGTATGCTTTGAAATCTCCTTCCACACATTATTTTATTTTAGGCTTATTAGTGTGAAATGAAATTCCATTTTAAATAGCATAGCCTAGCTCTGAAAATTTCAATGCCAGCATAAATTCTTGCTCAGCTATATTAAGCAGAACACCTAACAAGTTAAAATTCCAAAGATGCTGTGCGTCTCTTGAGTAGCTGCTACCTGTGTCTTGTGATATAAAGGGAAATTCAGGTTGCTTTTCCCTGGGGTTTTCATAAAATACTCATGAAAATGAGATGAACATCTTGCAAGGATATTTCTGTGAATGCTCGCAAATTAAGGAAGAAAAAACCACATCTGAAAAACAAGCAAAGAAATAAAAACACATTGCACACCAGATTTTGCAGGTTTTCAGTTTAAAATAACTAGATTATCTAATCAACAATATCCCCCTCCCTGGAGATGAGTATATTTACCTGCATTTTGCTGGCAAGGGGGAACAGAGGCAGGGATATTGCAGTTGGAGGCTGCCCAGAGAAGACATTGCCTTTTTCAGGTCCTTATTGCCACAGCACTTCCACCACCTTACAACATGGTGGTCATCATGAATACTCCCAAATCAGCTTCAGTTAACACATTGGTGTAAATAATTTTGGTTGATTTTGGGTGGAAGGGCTTCAGAAACACCCATATGGCTCTTCTGGCGGCTCAGGCTGGCTGGCCCACAGTAGCTCACGTATGTCCTCTAAAGCGAATTTTTACTTACACCCTCATGGCTTCAGATTTATAAACCAAAAACTATCAAACACCAGTTTATGATATCCTATAGTAATTACTGAATAATGGGTCCTCAGGGAGATTAGGATCCACCCCAGGTTTGTGGTGGTGGTGTGGGTATAGTGTGCCCCATTTTAGTTGTTGGGAAAGAAGGTAACTTACCTCCTTCAAGGTCACACCTGCTTGTCCGTCTGATTCTCTACATACTCAAATGGACATTCAGTTCCAGGCCAGATTTATCCCATGGGATGTGTCAGCATAAAATGTACATACTTGCATCAGCCTGTTTGCCCACGGTTGGCTTTTACCCCAAGTCATTGCTTTGACTCTGCTGCTGAAAGCTGGAGAACTACACTAACTACGAAGTTGAACATCCTAAAAGAGTGGTGGCAGCTGAGTCAGAGCAGCAGGTGAGATCATCAGGCAGGGATGAGCAGTGGCATATAGGGCAGTCTTGAACCTTGGGGATTGGGGGAGAGTTATCTTTTATTTATGGAGGGTTAAGATTTTATAATGCCAATGTTTGAGTCATGCTGAAATTTCAGAAGAACTTAATACCTTCAAGTATCTGTCACCTAAAGCCCCTTCATCTTAAGCATTTTTCTAGTTGACATTCTTTGACAATCAGCAAAAGTTTGTGTGGAACATTTCAGGGAGAAGTGAGCGACGTTTCTTAGAATTTATGGGACAAACCAGCTCTGTGTGGTGTTCATGTTAGTAATGTCTCCTATTTACATGCAACAAAGCCTGAACTTGTACAAGCTGAGGTGCCTTTGCTTCTCAGTTTGTGCTGCAGCTGTTCTGTGCAGTAGGTAAAACAAAGGTTTTAATTAAAACTGACATTGCTGCACCTTGTGCAGCTAGTGACAGCCCTGTTGAAAAGTATCATGAGAAGTGTGGAAGCCCACTGTAAGAGCCTGCCCTCCTGTTTGCATCCTAGCATTAATGGGCTTCTCAGTCTGGCAAGTGAAAACATCCCTTGATTTTTTATTTTTTTTTGGTGGAAAGTGACTTTTCTGACAAAAATTGCTGTTCAAAGCATGCAGACAAATACTTTTCATTGGCTAAAGACTGAAGGAAAAAAGGCATTCAGTGGTTTTGAAAGTATCTAGAAACAAGAACATTCTCCATCAGTGCTCAGCAAAATGTTCCCGACTTGGCACAGAAAAATCAAACAGGTTCACAGATTTAACTTTTCCAATTAAAAATCAATTTTTCACAGAAAGCCATTCTGATTAGTTTTAATGAGAGGTAAGCAATAGTAAATGACATCCTGTGTCTACAAATTATGCATTTGGGTTCAGAGCTGCCCTGCAGCCTCCATTTAACACCAGAAGGACCTGGTTCACAATCTTGTTCTGTACCACTTTGACATTTTAAGGATTCACAGGAGCCAGTTTACTGCAGGGCAATGCCCATTAACCCTGCCTGGCAGGGCACGTGAATTCTCAATTACATGATGCCTTGTGCCCTCTCCCCATCCACTTTTCCATTTAAAGCCTCACTTTTCTGTTACAAAGGAATTAAAATATTTACAGGAAACCATTGCACAGTGTACCTGCACTGGGTCACTGTGGTAATTTAATGTCCTATTATTCCATCCAGAGCATTTGGGGCTTTGCTGTGCAGAAGGGAATCTAGTGAAGGATGCAGCAATCTTTAGCTGTAATAACTGCCCCATATGGACTTCATTAGCTTATGATTTCCTAATGTATGTCAGAGATGAAGCTTAATCGATCCTAAATTGTGGAGAAGAAAGCATGGCTTAAAACTACATTTTCTCCCCAGCTAATTTTGTGCACTCAACCAATAAAAAAAAAATAATTCTATTCCTGATTACATTATTTCTAATTGTAAACATAATTATGAATGCATAAACTGAGCCACTGAGGCATGCATTTAATCCTGAAACCTGAGGTTATACTTCTACCAACATATTATAGTGAAAACTCAAATAGCAAAGGGTTTTCTACTCTTAAGAAGTTGCAAAACTTCTGTGTCTTCCATTATTCTGATAATGATCGTTTTTGTTTACTGCTGCTCAAAATGCTAATCAAAAAGTGATCAAATTCAGAGAGGAAAAATGTCTCAACAAGGATTTAATAAATATAAGTTAATTCAAAATACTCTAGGAAATCTGTAGTGATTGATGTTAGTGTCCCATGTTTGCCCCACGGGGACAAACTAGAGGGGGGATAGTGGACACAATGGTGAGTAGACAGACAAGCTGAAGACAAGACACCAGCCTGTGGCTGCAGCCAGTAGCAACATCTGTACATTTTTATATGTTCTTACTCTTTTCATTGTACAGACAGAAAGACAATCCTAGCCCAGAGGAGAGTACAGCCCCTGTAAGATCCTAATCCAGTGAACTGGCAGAGAAGAAAATGAGAGAGATGACTAAAAAGAGTTTTCACATTTGCTTTTGCAGTTCTTTTTTTGTTTCTTTTTGTTTTTGTTCACCTTTCTCCCCCTGACACCAAATCCCACCAGTTTGGAAAGTGTAATCCAGAAGGCACGTAAGGGAGCATGGAAATTCCACAGACACGTGGTCAATCCTTAACCTAAAGACATTGTTTAGTCTGCAGCTGCCACACCATGCTGCTGTGGTGGGATGATATACATGATTCCTGCATATTGTTCAGAGATCCCACTGAACCTCTAGGATAAATAGCACAGGATAAACCTCAGGGTATTTTTTCATGTTAAATGGGAAGCCAAACAAAGCAGCTACTCTTTGTAGATAGTTTGCATAACTGATGAAGAGAGAAAAAAATACAAGGTCTGACCATCACCTATTATCACTTCATTACATGTTATTTATGTTACATGAGCATTTGGTGGCATCAAGCAGGAGCCAGGGCTTCACTGTACAAGGTGCTGAACAACTACAAGAGACAGTCTGTCTCCTAAAAACCTTGCAAAATAACTGTAAGATGGCAAACAACTAAGACCATATGGACATGTGAAGCAATAGTAGGAAGCAGGAATCAGCGCAGCAGTTCAGCATGACATGAGTTTTGATCTGCTTATGAGTTGAATGGATTCAGGCTACAGTTGATAAGCTTATCTTGAAGTAAGACAGAAGTTCGGCTGCTGAAATTCCTACCGTTTCACTGCCATTATACAGCTGAAAGTCAAGAACTGTCAAATTACATGAATAATATCTATCCATATTTAATACAGCGAACTGTTGACAATTGCCTCTCATCCTTCCCTTCAGTGCACAAGCACCACAAAACAGTTAGGAGTGATCAGACTGAATATAGGCAAATCTGTGGCCACATAGCCATGGTCCAGATAAGAAACTCACTGTGTCTAAATGGAGAAAAAGAGGAGATAGCAGCAAACACAGAAAACTACAGAGATAATTCTTCCTGGACCACAGCAAGGAAAAATGTTGGAGATTGTGCTGACACTACTGGTGTTACAAATACTGCGAGGCTAAGGATAATGCAGACTTGCCTTTTTTTCCCCTCCCCATTTAGAAACAATCACATTATATCTTCTTATAAGATATGAGAAAGATTGTTATCTTGCATAATGAAAACCAAATGACAGTCAGATAAACTTAGTAGCTGTTTATAAAGTCTTGTACAGTATTCTCACTGGTATACAGATAAGGAAATCACATAATTGAAATGGCTACAAACAGCATTAAAAAGGCATATAAGAAAATAAGGAGATGAAATGCAGAAGGCAGACAAATTTCAGATTACTGATGGAGGCATTCATGTGAGGCAGTTTGATTTCTCATGGGAGTTGAACACCTCCTTGAGGCACATGCTGGCTGAACTTGCAGCCTGACTGCTCTCCTTCAGTGACCCCCCAGCATCCTCACCCATTTCAGAGGACTCTGAGGCTTGACGATGGGGCTCCTGGAACAACCTCCGCAGCTTTGCCTTTTATTTTAAACTCTTTGCCTTTTAATATCTTCAAAGATAGCTTTGCTTAGTGTCTTCAGAAAGAGTAAATGGAAGGTACTGGCTGCTGCTTACTGCGCTCTTTAGAAATTTGAAAACATCAAGTCCGTCCTTACCTAAATAAACAACAATGTAGTTTTCTTAACTTTCTCAAGTACAAAAATGCCAGGGAAACATATGTAAGTGTAGCTAGAACAGCATTAGTTTTTCTGCTTTGAGGCAGATCTAAACTGAAACCGCATTGTTAATGTGAGATGTGCTGGAGTTCTCAGACCTCACAGTCGGACACAAACCTATGTCAGAGGACTGATGTGTACTTCAGTGCAGCAGCTCAAAGGAGCTGGAATTTGGGTCAAAGTGGGAGTCCTTACTCTGCAATAATCTTCCCTAATTAGAAGAGAAAAAAAGAATTCTGCTGGACAAATGGGCTAAAATCAGGAGAATCTTAAACAAACATCTAACGCATTAATCATTTATACAGGAAGAAGAAGAAAATCATCAAAATAATTGAGCAATTGCAGACAAATGCCACAATGCCTTGTATTGCCAAACCCTCATCATTGGAAATGTATACGTCTGATTTCCAGGTTTATTAATGAAACAAAAAGGCATCTACAATGGATAAATAATACATCATATGGAATTCACACAGTCTATTTATAATAGAGATCAGTGACACCTATCAACTCATATTAAATCACATCATGCATATTTTGCCTAGTCTGCGCTTTGTCAATCTCTGCTTGCTGTTTCATTGCTGTAGTAGCTACATTTAACGAAAAAGTAAAATACAGACCAGTTGAAAGAAGTCTTTTAAAAAATCCCTGAAAGAAGGTTTGAAAGAACAGCAAAGATCAGCCATATTTATACGCTTTCATGGTAATAGTGCTGTATCACCTACAGACATTTAATGAGTCAGTCCTGTTGTTACAGATGTACAGCAGGTATTTAGCTGATAGATCCGCAAAGCAGAATTAGGATCATACAATAAATGAGGTCACAGAGGGAGGCAGTGGCAGGTTTCGGACCAGAATCATGTTATCAACTCTCTGAGCCACACAACTGAATTATCTCTCAACCTCGACCTGTGTCCTGATAAAAAACCCCCAAACCACATGGGATGTAGTGAGTTCTTTGGATAAGAAGTTTATTTTTGAGTTCTTGCTAACATCACTATTAAAAGACAACTTGGGTTTAGAAACATCCTTCAAAAACACCATAAATAAGTTATTTTGTGGAAGAATTATTTACCATAAGAAATAGAAATTTATAAATCAGTTCATAGATCTGTAGGGAAGAAGTCATTAGTTACCTCATCAGAACTGGGGTCTAAGGAAGCTGAAAAACTTGGATTTTGCATGCAGCATTTAAAATATAATTAGTGATCTAACCTAAATAGACGTCACTGGCTGTAGTAATGTCTGTGGCAAATAAATAAGTCGAACACAATAAAACTCCCTGTAATGTACTCCGTTGTAATATTGATGGCAGCATATGGCAAACATCTGACAGCTGTTAAACAGATGTGGCAATTAGCAAACCTTATGGTCATGCTGTTAAGATTATTATGCAACACGTTCTCCTGTAAAATTAGATGACTTCCTACTTTCTGTAGCTTTACACATGTGGAGTGCTAGTCTAATGCCCCATTTAGGCAACATTGTTAGCTAATGTCTCCTAACCCATATTTTTTTAGTTGATGCTTCATAGAAGACTTAGAGAAATCCAGAATTTAAACAAGAACAATATCAATTCAGCTGTGTAGCAGATACTTCAATTATAATAGCTAATGGACAAATTGAGAGATAAAAAGACTTTTCTATCATGTTGAAATTCAATGAACAGTTTTCAATTAGGCTCTGAGTATAAAAGGGAAAAAAAGAAAGATACTTTTCCTTGATGTTAACATTGCGGGAAAAGATGAGAGTAACTTCACTTTTTCATTATACAGAAGAGGTGCATATAATGATGCATATTTAAATTATAAATCAGGTCACTATCTGCCAAATGAAAGCAATATCAATTAGAGCTAGGGTGGATCAGGCTTTAAAACTCCTTATATTTAATGACAAAAGTATGACTGTTACCCTCACCCAGCCAACAAAGGGATAATTTAAGGCAGTAAGAAATCAAAGAGTGATGTCACAAAAATAAGCCCTCACAGCTTTTTGGATAGTATTATTATAATTAATAGACTTCCAATGACTTTTTTTTGCAGGTTATGGGCTTTCACAAAAGCATTTATTGCAGGCATAAAATATAAAACTCTAAATAGAGTGGGTTTGACTAAGGTTGACTTGAGGGTCCTTAGCCTTTCTACTACAGTAATTCCTGTAAAATCATAGTTTCATTTATAGGCTCAATTTATAACGTTGAATTTATGCCAGTTCATCTGTTATCAATCATGATAATAGCATGATCTATTGTATGTCACTTGTGCTAATGCAAATTAAATATCATTACATTACAAAAAAGCCCTATGTTAAAATAACATTAAGTGTGTAACTTTAAGCAAAAAATATTAAGGATGAATTAGCGATTTGGGGTGAGCATATAGACAGATAATAGTTAGAAGCCCATGTGTATATTATATATAACATCATATACATGCTGAAAAAGGAAAAGCTAAGCAAAATATAAAATTGATTAAGGCTTGAGTAGCAAGATTTACACTGATTTTTCCTCCTTCATTGTAGTTGAGGTCGAGTAGTAAGCAGTTTATTATTTAACCACTGTGGTTTTCAGCGTCCGTCTTTGACACATGAGTATTGGGAATCAGGGTTCTTAAAAAAATTTAGTCCTGCAAATACAGCCCTTTGAATACCCCTGTGTATTTATAAATTACATACATGCACAATTCCTATTGTATATATGCATTTGGGTATAAAACTAGCCAATGCACATCCGTTGAAATTATTTATAAGTACAGCTCGATATTAGATTCTGAGATTAAAATGAAAATTGTAAACCAAAAAGTTTTCTTTTTGTTCTTTTTAAGATGGAATGTCACTGAAGTCTGCTCATTCTTGTCTGCAGAAGCGGCAGCACACCCTATCTAGATTAAGTAAGATCTCCATGAATAATTGCAGGAATTTTTCCACATAAAATTTGGGAATATCTAAAATATTTGTTAAAACCTTCATGCTAATTTTTTTCTGTAGTTTTAGGTAGAATAAGGGTTTATCAGCCGTGTCTCTGGGTGTTAGACATCGTTTACACAGTTTAAAACACCTAGTGTGGCTTGTTTGGATTTTCTGCTTGAAATGAGGAGTGTGATCACTTTGCTTGAAAGTGTTTGTGAATTCTCCTGGCCTTGGAAGTTCTGCAGATCCTGTTATTACATTTCTTGGTTATAGGTTTAACGTGGGGATTTTTCTTCTTAAAAAAGATACTTGCCAGGATAAAATATTGCCCGTCCTATTATGCCACAGCAGGAGCTGTGGCACCCTGTATTGTGATTCCAGTAAAGCTCATGCAGACATAGACTCATAGAATGGTTTGGGTTGGAAAGGACCTTAAGATCATCTGGTTCCACCCCCCCTGCCATGGGCATCACTTTTATTACCCTGCGATGGTTGTACCTATCTCCTTTTATTATAATGACTGAGCATTTTGCAGTTGTTAGTATACTCACATTTATTGATGGCAATTATACCATCATTAAATGCTATTGCTTTCCTTTACTTATAGGGAAATGAAGCACTGGGGGGCCCAAGTCACACAGAAAGCATCTGTGGCAAAGCAGAGCAACCACGAATCTCCCAAACTCCCAGCAAATGCAGCATTCCTTTATTCTTTCTGTGAACCTTCATGGAAAAAAAGCAAATAGTTTTCCAGGTCGTGGTTACTAAGATGAGATAAGATGAGATTGTCTCATGTTTTACCTTTCTTTCCTTCCTCATACCTGAAAAGAAGGGAGGAAACACGAAACAAAGTCCTTGCAGTATGTTCTGTGACACTTCATATTTGGGCTCAGCATCTTTAGGCAATACTTCTCCCATTGACCTAGATCTGCATAATTAACTGCAGTTCTTGTAGGTGCATAGAAGAAACCCAGATCAAACCTAGCAAGAGGCTTTGCACATCTTCTGTTGCACCGGACTTCTGTTCAAAGGCATATTCAGTATTTCACATTTTTCCTCCTTCAAATGGCGGCATTGCTTGTTTCAGAAGCAGAACTGACACTCTTCACCATTCATCGCCACAGATGTTAGAGATATTCTTCAACACTGGAAAGAAACACAAACCTCCTAATGGAGATCTTGGCAGCTAAGTGAAAGGGAAATAGATTGTTTTAAAATGTATTTATAGTCTTTTAACATACATATGCGCTGACAGTGATTTGGTAGTTTAAAAAGTCTATTACTAAATTTGTTTTAAAAATCTCTGCTTATGAAGTCTCATATGTTTCTTTTGTTACCTACTTTATGTATTAAAATGCCAGGCTTTCAATTGCATTTAAACATACTTCAGCCTACTTTCTTGTACATCTTGAAATTTTTATCCACATTTAAAGTAAACTCAGTGCTTGTGTGGAATTTAACTCTTTGCCACAAGATCAAGCCACATTTAACAGCTTTCGAAAAGGTCTCAGATACTCATTTAGCTTTATATAAGTAATTTTAAGTCTGTCTGCCTGTGACATAACAGTTCTTCAGATGATAAGGCGACCAGTAAATGATACATACATATATTCTTGCACTTGGTCAGTACATCTGCTTAAGTTAAAGAACTGAGCAAGTCTCTGCTCATGTTATGAAAGTTGAAACATGGGGAAATATCTGCAGGTTAGGAATACAGTTACAAAACCCCTTTTATTCCTGTTTCTATGCAATGCAAGAAGCTTCCTGTTAGACAGTGACAGAATAAATCAGTTGCAAAATTTTCTTGCAGCTTTCCCTTTAACATGAGGTACTGGCCGGTGTGAGGGACAAAAACTTGAACCACACATCTGGCTCCAGATGCAAATTCTGCTGTGACAATATACCAGAATGATACCTTAGAAAATGCAAAGTTTCTGAGGTGGCTTCACTTTCCAGAAGAGGCTGACACACTGAATTAAACCCTTCTAAATGTGTCCTGGATTTTCTATGAATTATTCAATCTGCTAATAATTCATTAGGTGAATTTAACCCCCTTTTTCTGTTCATAAATTGCCCCTGAGCATTTTTTAGTTTTTTCTCTTTGAAATTATTAAGTAGGTACTTTTAATGAATAATCTTTAGGACCAGATTCTCCACAGCACTAAACTGTTGGGACCTGCTTGCCACTGCATGCACGGGGCCTCTGGGCTGTTGTGTCAGTGTGACAGGTCTGGGTTTTTGCTTGTTACTCATAAACCTCAGAAAAGGCTGAGGAGGAAATTGCAGAGCTTCATCATACCCAGTTCTCTACCATAGACTACCCATTGATAACTCTAAACTTGCAAGGTGGTGCAGCAGCAGATACAGGCATGCACCTGACTACTGTGACCCACAAGACGGCTTGTTGAGTGCCTTTGTTCAGTCTATGGAGCACTGAGAATTCTGCCCTGTGTCTCCAAATCTATGCAAACAGCTCACTGAGGGCATTTGACCTGACATATAATCAGAAGGCATCCTTTGCTGTAACATCCTTCAAATGCTCCATTGTTGTAAATAAAAATCAGGGCTTATGATATTGAAAATGCCACAAAACATGGGACTAGCCATCTGACAGTGCTCATTTTCCTGTTTGACAATAGGATCAGGAACATGTCTTTAAGTAGTTGATAGAAAACTCAGAGGTATCAGCAAATGAGTAACTGTCCCAAACTCTTAGGGAGGTCATAGATACATATTTCCACAAGTTTCATATTGGGTTGGTAGAAGCAGCAAGTGCACTCATAACTAATTCCATTCATTGGGAAATAAGAACAGAAAGAAGATGGAATGGAAAAGAGCAGCATCAAAAGTGCCAGTACCAGGAAGAGATAAAACCAAATCAGTATTCGAATTACATGCATGTCTCAATTTTGCTTTGTTATTGTGTCACTATTTTGAAAAGCCCAAATTATGCTCATAAAAACTTAAGCTATCCATACATATGTATGAAAGTGTTCAGCTTCAGCGGGGTTGAGACAGACAAATCTGGTAGTAGGTTTCTTTTCAGGTTGTGAGAAGCAAATAATAATCAAGTGTAGTTGAGTTGGGTGAGATATCGGAGTCCTGGAACCACCTCCTTTGTCTTGTTCTTCTCCAAGAGACAGGGAAGTGTACGAACATATTTTACTGTCCCATCTGGGGACTCATTCCAGTTTTCAGTGGAGATAGTAGCAAATTGTGATTGAACTAAATGCATGGGACTGAAGTCTTTGCTAATACCCTGCTACAATAATTCATGCTTGCCCTAAAATTTGTTCCTTGGGATTTACAAGATGGAGTAGTTCATGTAGGATGGCTTTTTCAAATGTGAAATTCCATACATATTGTGTTGTAAAGTTAAAATGGATATTTTGTAAGTTAGAACATAAGCCCCATCTCACCTTATCTCGCATATCTGGGGTCTGCTAGGTGCCTCTGAATGCAGATTTCTCAGAGCTATGGCCTCCAGTTGGCATCACATTTAGGATGGCTCACACCATCCTCCTGTCTTCAGACTACAACTTGAGTTGCATTAACAGGGATTAACAGATCTGAATAGATCTAGCATATTTAATCTCTGTAAGGCTATAAAATTAGTAACAAGAGATTCAACACTGTCACATTTGTTCACTTAAAAGGTATTTTAGAGAAATGATCTCTTAAAAACATTCTTCATACATATATATGTTTATCTTACCTGATATACAGTCATTTTCCAAATAGAGAATGTTTCTTGCAGACCTCTCACAGTTGAGGAGCCTCCCTCTGTGCCACAGCACAGGGAATGTCCACTCCCTTCTTTTTCTGGAAAGCCTTTCTAACATTTTAATTTCAGCATTCTATTCTGTAGATCTTCGACATACAAAATAGTTTTATCACATCACTTGAGAAGAATGTTATTTACTTATATTTACCCCAGGCATTTGCCACCTGAATGCTTATCTAGAGAACACGATTTTATTGTCTGCTCATTTTTCAAATAGTTCCCATTTATATATGATCACGGCAGTTGTTCTACAGAGTCTTAACATCCAGGTGTACAATGATCTCCCCTTAGTCTGCAGGTAAAAAATCTGTGCTCATAAATCAGTTACAAATCAGTGCTCGTAGCATAATTTCATATCAGCGCTACATCCCTCAAAAAGACTAGTTAGACTATCGTATTTACTTCATAGTTATTACGTCTAGGACTTGAATCTTTTTCCTGATACAACTTCTGCTCAGTGAGTAACATTTTTGTGCATTTTTGTTTTATTTCTGTGTGTTAGTATCCAGGACTGAGTCACAGATCAAGGTCCCACCGAGCTGTACAAACACAGATCATACAGACAGTGCCTGCTCCAGAGAGCAATATTTTAGAAGGGAATTTATAAAAATGGAATTAAAGTTTACCAAAAGGCCGGTGGAGGCAGCCCATTTATACACCTGCAGCAATTACATTTTGGCAGCACACTCCTGAGATGTACGTACATTTGCAGAACTTCCTTGCCATGATGGAGAATGTGGATAATAAGGGACATATCCGCAATGTCTCCTCAAAACCACTCACCTTTGAATATAAAATGCAAGGATATGAGAACAATAATATTTAGCAATTCTGTAGCTTTTTACAACTTCCAAGGATCATAAAACATTCACTGATTAATCCTCACAACCCCACAAGGGAGGAAGGCAGGTTACCAGGATGTACATCATCCTGGCAAAGCAAGATTGTCCCCTGCAGTGTATTATCCAGCACGTTCTCCACAGTGGCATAGGTCTCGCCTTGAAGGAAAGTGAATTTTACATATATATGATACTCAACTTAAACTTCTAATTCCATGAAAATGGGAAAAGATTATTCACTTGGAAACATATTAAAGGCAGTCTAAACTATGCACTAAATGCGCATTTATAACTCATAAGAAAAACTGATGGAATCATATGCTACAGGAAATAAAAAGTAAGAAACTAGTGCAGATCAGGTAATATGTGAGTGATACCTATGTCACCAAAAACTAGAAGACTGATGATCTGTATGATTGAAAGGAAGCAAGTGGGTGGTGAGAGCAGGAAAGGGCTGTCAGCCATGAAGATAATGTTAAAAGGACCCACACCTTATATTTTCAAAGCTAAGTAAAGAAGTATGTTGCACAATTCCAAGTGAAATTAGTAGAATTTGCATGTATATCAAGTCAAAATTATATATGGGGAGAGATTTCACATAAAACATAGTATGATGTGGAATATTCACAATGGACAGCATCAAGTACAGATAACATGCTGAAGGCAACTGGTGAGCAAATACCCAAATTAAGATGTCTTTGCTGTTTACTTTTCTCATTTAAGCTGACCAGATGAATTAACTTGTAATTAAGGGTTTGACTCTACCCCCTTTAATTTGCTTTAACAGAAGCAAAAGAAAAGGAAAAGAAAGGAAAAAGGAAAGGCGAAAGGAAAGAAAAGGAAAAGGGAAAGAAAAGAAACGAGAAAAGAAAAGAAAAAAAGAAAAAAGAGAAAAAAGAAAAAAGAAAAGAAAAGAAGAAAAGGAAAGAAAAGAAAAGGAAAGAAAAGAAAAGAAAAAAGAAAAGAAAAGAAAAGAAAAGAAAAGAAAAGAAAAGAAAAGAAAAGAAAAGAAAAGAAAAGAAAAG